>JZLH01S0627409.1:42214-54556 GCA_001188425.1 Eucidaris tribuloides | reverse complement strand
CAAATGACTTAAAAAAACCTCCATAGTTCAACATCAAATAGCAATTGGTTTTAACCTTCAGCAGGTTACGCACGCGTTCTGCAGAGCCAATGTAAAATGCTAACGATTTCGCCAGCCGCACATTGACTCTAAAATATTCCATGCACTAACCCATCTCCATCTCGCAAAGTTATTACGGGAGAGACAGTCTGAAAGGTGGTAGCTAATGGTATGTTACTACCCGCACCCCCACCCCACCCACCTCACCCCAACCCAACACCAACACCAACACACACAAACAACAATACAGGCACGAATGTCAGATAAGCTAATCAAAAATAACAATTTAAAAACAATTATTGACAGAAATTCATTGGACCGCGCTTCGGATAGGAAAGAATATCGGGATGGTAAACCATCTTGTTACTTCCTGTTCACTACAGACTCAACGATATTAATCGACATAGGGACAGGTCACAGCACTTCATCTACAGAAATACTATCTTTGTTAAGAACACGAAATAACAGCACAGTAAGTCAAATAAAGCACCAATAATTTTTAAAAATATAAACCGTCAACATTTAGAACCTACAGACCTATCAAAGCCCTGAAAATGCCCTCGAAACCTCATTTAAAAATAAATACACAAAATCAAATGGGGAGGCAACAATTCCGCAGTACAAGAAATCATACTGCTCCCATAATTCCAACATCACAAATCTCACCCAAACAATGTCAAGTAGTGAAGTCAAATCTGGGTCAAGAATACTTTGTGCAAAATTGAACCAAAAAGTTATCTTATCGACCAAAACGAAACATATCAAACCTGAAATCTGAACACACTATAGTTTGAAGGATAGATCAGAACTTAAAAAATTGGAAATACCACTGAAAGATGTAAACGATAATAACATAACCAATTAGCATCCAAATCATTGTAACACATGTCGGGTCCTAGGGGAAATTGCTATGGCAAAATCGGTATCGGACAATTTCCAAACGTTTCAAGCACCAAACTTTAAACATACTTTCAGGGCCATGGTAAAACTTTACGAGAGCACTTAACACCGGGAATCATACATAAAGCTCAATTTGTTAAATAATCAAACTATAATCGGGAGAAACGAACGTTAAGTCGATAGAGCCCGAAACATACAAAACACGAATCCATACAACGTACCAGCGAACAAAGACTACCTGGCATGCGCTTACCAACGTAAATAAAATATCAAGCACAAAGTCCATTATTCATGAAAGGTAAAATCTACTTACCTCACCACAAAAACAAAAGAACAAAAAAAAGAACAACCAACACCAAAAACCAAAAACAGTTTCGCACAGCATGAATCGACTATAGGTATGGATGTACAAAAAAATCGACCACTGGGCGTAAAACGGAATAAAATCCTGGAATGAGGAACAAAACTCAACAAATCGTACAAGTGCTTGTGTTTGCATTGCTCACAGGTCACTATATTCATAGATATTAATAGCAATGCCATCTTGTAAACATAAAGCTGAAAACATTAGTCAGCTCATAGGTCAATCAAGACTAAACGGTTCCTCAACCTTGCTCAGGCTTGGCTAATATAATCCTCAAAAATATAACTTTAATTGATATTACTATAATACTCGCAGCAAAAATCAAACAAGAATCAAATACAATGCAATACACATCATATGAACACACTACGATAATAATAATGGAAAGGATAATCATCCGCATGCAAGACCCCAATAATAAACTTAGCATAGGCATACATAATAATGAAAAAAACCAATAAAATAAAACAGCTACTATAGGTAATTCTAGCACGGCGAAAAGTTCAGATGAGATAAAAGCATAAAATTGTCACATATCACTTCACATCATCTAAACATTTCAGCAGTATGGAGCTCAATCGCAAACGTCAATAGCTTAACCACACGGTTCTAAGAACATATTTCCATACAACAACATAGAACTCAACCAATTTACCGAACAATCTAAATTGTTCCGATATCTGCAGCTTCACTCTCATACCAAACACCGGGACTCTGAGCAATCGTAAAGGTACAATACATAGAAACATGCCTAGCAACAATTCCTGCAACCATGCAAATTTGATGTTCAAACTCAATTACTAACATTGTAACCTATTTCATTACAATTGCGATTACAATCGAATGGTTTAACATCCAGGATGTAGCTCAGTTTTTAAGATAATCGAAGACCCACTGAATTGAAAGCCACAACATATTACCACAACCATATCAAAAAAAGGAGAAAGAGAGATCCAATTAAAAAGAAAAAGCTCCATCAATACATCACCATTAAGAAAGATGGAAATGATAGCCAATGGCAAGAAAGATGGGTAATTACAAAGGATGACAAAACAACTCGTTGTGGTAGAATCGCACTCCTTTTGAATTTGAACTCATGGGAGAGACCTGAGTGGCTACACACAAAACAACAAAAAATACGAATATTGAACGACGCAACCCGCCAACCAACCAAATCGCAATAATACCAACCATACTAGAACAAATCTACGCTCACAACAAGCACACATCCAAAGAAAGCTAGAATCGGCCAAACTTCTAAAATGAACCATCCTGCAAGACGAAGTTGCATCAAAAAGATATGAGAAAAACAATCTTCAGCCATGAAATCACCCATTTCCACCACTCTTTTACGAGATACATCGGGGAATAAGTGATCTTCTGGGTAATCAATCTCCATTAATTCAAGCCAAGAGATGGATGTATCATCAGAGTGTGATCGTGAAGTCTAAAACATGGACATTGAAAGATATTGCAACTGTGCTGCTGATGTGCTTATACCAACACATCATATAAAAGCCAACACAAAGACTCAGCGAGTAATAGTTTCTATATCAAAACACCGACACCGCATAAAGCACAGACCAAAGAATAAACCAAATTGACCTAAGCCAACCTAGCCATGTTAGTGTCCATTACCCATGCCCAAGACTGCAACAATTCCTTCAACTTGAAATGGCAAACAAATGGAATTGCCAAACTTCTGAAGATCATAGAATGCATCAGTAAAAACCTCCTTTGTAAAATCGGTGCCATTACTACTTTACCGCACAATACAGATCGCAGCATTGCTCCCTGCAATCATGAAGAGATATTCCCAAGATTATGTTATTGACTTATGCCCGTTCAGACATGGATTACAAGATCTTATCAACCAATAGATTGTATAAAGCTTGTCCAGCAGAAACCTGAACACACCTAGACAAGTCTGCACTTTACCGCTTTCGAAAGTTCCGAATTTTTCTTTCACTACATCTCTGCTCATAAGAAAGTCCACTGGCCACAAAAACTCAATCGGTATTCCCAGTGTCCCATTGCACGGCATCTGGACACCACGTCCATTTGGCCTCAAATTGGAAAAAGACAGCATGGAATGTGGGAGCTAGAACACATGAAAACATCCCTGACCTTTCTATGAGCGCAACTGGTGCACAAAACAAGTATTGAAAGAACTGAGATTTCAGAATACTCAACCACCTCCGCCTCGTAGAAAGCATGTTTCACACAAAAATATTCAGATATAGGCTTTTCTACCCCATAGGCTAAGCCTCAAGCCAAGATATCAGGAGATATCATTGCAAGTGCACTATGGGGACCTGGCAACTAACGCATGCGCCAGTTAGCCACATCCTCTTCTGTGTGGAATACGAAGTTGCCTAAAAATCAGTGAGCCCCCTGTGACAATACCCCCAAGACTGCTGGAGTGCTGTGTGTAAGGCAATGTAGAGAAACAAATGTGTATCAGATGCACTCAAATGCACTGTTATTGCACATGCACAGGAGATTGTAAAAGCCTGAAACTAATGACATTAAGACTGTTAATGGAGATATATTGTTAAGCTACCAAAAACCAGCTGTGTTCAAAAATTAGTCTCCAACAAATTCGTAAATTTGATGTATTAATAAGACACAATATATTCAACCTTCCAAAGATCTACCAAATCCTATTTCCGGTAGAAAATTTTGAATTTAATGATCCACCCATATTCCAGGATGTCATATCCATGTACACAACGCTTGCTGCTTACGTTATTTGTCAATAATTATCTAATCAACCGACGTGAGCAAATCTGTAACAAATTATAATAACTCTCGAATAACATCTCTAACTGCATGTAGTGAAACATTTACAATATACAATAAGATATACTTACGTTATCCGTTGCCATAAGCAACAAAACAAATACCTTTTTTTTTCTGTTGACCTACGATTCTTCGATGTGCTCCAGAAACAATGTTTTAGATAGTTTGAGCAAATACATATAGCATTATCCTTCGAATGATATAGAATCATGCTTAAATGGCCTCGTTGCTCAGGTCAATAATTTCATGCAACCGTTGCTCAGGAACATCCGTACCGTTGCTCCACTTGAAAATAATCAATACCCAAAATAGTTTGACCCAAATTCACCTTTACATTAACTGAACAATGCCGCCATATGCACCGATCCTAGACTATACCCTCGGACAAAAAAGAAAAGAAAGAGATAGCGGGAAAGTGTGAGACAGGGTAAAAACTAACAAGATATGAAAGGAATTGAATAATCCTTAAAATGAGATATTAAGAAAAGAAAAATTTATTGCATTTCGGTAAGTATAATATTTCGGCTCTCTCTTTTCACATGTTATGTTTTCTAATTTGATCTAAGAATTTCGGGTTTTCTAAAATCAGCCTTTGCTATTACTCAATACCATACTACATTGAAAAAAGTAATTGACCCTTTGCGAAATTAAGAAACATAAGACAGATTGTGAATAAGAAAATCTTTACATTTCTGACGCTCGTGTAATTACTGATGCTAATTGACTACAAAACAACTAAGACCCAAAAAGGAACAAATAAAGGACAAACTAAATGCCTCCTGGATTACCACGCAAGTAATCACACACACACACAACACACACACACACACACACACACACACCATGCACACAACACAACACACTCACTGCACAACACACAGCATCACACACACACACTCTGCACACACACCACACCTACACACACACCACACAACACACACAACAACACTCCACACACCACACACCAGAAAAAACACACACACACACACACACACACACACACACAACACACACACATCACACAATACACTCATACCCCGACATACTGACAAAACACATACACTTAACAGGTTACGCTATAAACTCAACTCCTCATTTCGATTACCATATACGTAGACATAGGCATTACGCAGGATTGTGTTGGTGTTCAAGAAAACCTTTTACGAAAAACACCCTAAAACCCCGCTTACGAAACACACTCATTTTAGACTGAGCGCCATTATTTAGTGGTGTGGTCTTGTTGGCTGAGTGGTATTCGTCGTGTGTGGTTGTGGGTTTGTGTGTGGTGGGTGACGCGTTGTGATGCCTTTGTGTCGCATTACAGTTCGTGATGTTTAGTTTGCTGTTGTATATCGTGTCTGTCCTGTTCTGTCTCTGTGTGTGTCTGTCTGTCTGTAACTTAGTGTGAGCAACGAAGATTTACTCTTTCCGACATTCTTCCAAATTCTGTAGAAATAAGTTTACCTAACCTCATATTAATTCAGTAAAAATGACTTTTCGCTGTGTCATGATAGAAATGGTCAGTTAAAACCGGGGCAAACGCATCATCTCTTTCCCGGTAAATATACCTCTGCGTTTGTGTTTCCTTATTTTAGCAAGTTCAGTGATATAAATATGTCCTCATTTATATTGCTGGTCTATTATACCGGTAGTATAAACTTTCTGGTTTCAAACATAAGTGGACGTAGGCTAAGTAATTGTAGCCGCATCGCAAGGATCTGGGAATAGTGCTGTCAAGAATTTGCCGGTATGTAACATGAATCTTTGATTTTTGTCGCCAGCTAAAGCATATATCACAATAATTTACAGGGGCCAAAGTACCCAGTTGTGTTCATACGACTATTTTTATAGATGATAGAGTGTTCTATCGAGATCTTTAACATAAAAGAGCGACCGGGAAGATACACACGTTTGTCCCTGAATGTATAACTGTCCAAATTCAGTTGTGATTTCTTCGATGTTTTGTGTTTACATGTGCGCTTAAAATAATGTCACTTAGTCCGTAAAAAACGGTGAATATAACATTTTTTTTATATAATTCGCGAGGGATACTTTTACCTAGTATTTCTTTATGCTACGCAAAACTGTAATTACTTAAAGTGCTCAACTCTACGTATAGGACCTATGCACAGTAAAAATAACTAAAATACAGAAAGAACCGTTTCAGGTTCTTAGTTAATGAACAAAATACTGGTTTACCCTGTTAGTCTTTTTACTGATGAGCCTCCGTGCGAAACGGACTATACATTAAATCAAGAAGCTGAACTGCTCCTTTTTTATTATAATGTTTAGGTGTTGACCGACCCATACGCAACTAAACCGACGGCCAACATCAACCTCTAATGATCTCATATACCTTCAAGACGCTCTTTTATAAAGCGGGTTAAATTGTTCACTCCTTAAGGGTGAATGTAAAAAATGAGTGAATTTGGAGTCAATTTCGAATGAACTTGAGTGTCTTTCATTCATTTTGGAGTAACCTCAGGGATCCCGCGGGGATTGCGAGTGGTCCCCGAGGTCACTCCAAAATGAGTGAAAAACATACATACTCACTCAAAATTGACTCTTTTTGACATACACTCCTTAGAGAGTGTTCAATTTCACTCCTTTTTTTAAGAATATAAAAATGTATGTATGTATGTATGTATGTATGTATGTATGTATGTATGTATGTATGTATGTATGCATGTATGCATGTATGTATGTCTATAGCTATATTTAACATAAAATATTTGTATATTTAGGTATATTTATTTATATAACTTTGAGAAGATTCATCAGTGGTTAGTATGAAATTGATGATAACATTATCTATTAAATATAACACAATTCATGCAATTCGAGATATAGTAACTTTTATTCAACTCACCGATAATGAAAAATCCCGTATTCCTCTTCGTATACACCTTTTTAAATTTGGAAGGGTGGACGATCAGGACATAGCGATTAATACTAATTGCTCCCAGTGACATAACGGAGCCGATAAAAGTGCACATGCTGATGAAACCCAGCGCCACACACAACGGCGCGCTGAACATCCACCGTCCGACACCAATGCTCACGATAGTTATGGGCATTCCTATGAGCGAGACCATCAGGTCTGCCGAACTCAGGCACAGGACTAGAGCATTGGACTCGGTCCGCAACGAACGGTTTTTGACGACCACGAGCCAGAGAAGAATATTTCCAAAGACGGCGACAACGAGGATGACGGAGAGTATGAACGCTTCGATCACTCTCTCGGCGAGCGAGCCCGAAGTTACGGAGAAGGAATCCGTGCCGGCCGGCGAAGTTGTGGCGGTGATGTTGTAACTGATGTCGAAAGAAGTTGTAAAACTGGAAGCACTGCTAGACATAATCCCTGCCATATTGGGTGGGTAGTGGTGCAAAAATTAATCCTAATACATTTATGTTATTCCTGACAATCCGATGCATAGGTCCAAAAGTTGATATCGTTTTAGTCCGGCGTAGACGATTGTTTGGTGCGAGAGCGATTCGTCTGTGGACGTGTGTGTTCCACGCCGCGCGGTCATTGACTGTTTGTTGGAGTGGCGTTTTAGCAGACGGTCTGACCGTTGTTTACGTCGCATTGCGCGTGGGCCAGGAAAAGTGTTAAATCAAGCAGTTGGCAGTGGTTACGAGCGATCGAGGAAACTCATTCATAACGAATCACTGAAACGTATTTAAAGTGGTCAGGATATTTTTGGTTTCTGAATTAAGCTGTCTGAATATATGTTTGAGGTATTCAGTAAGGTTTTCAAATCGTCATAAGAGGCCAGATGGTGAGATTCGACTATTATTTTGTTTACTTATTCGATAAATTCAGATGTGTTCGTGAATTTATGGTGCTCAGTGTAGCTTTATTTTATCTTCTTCCATGAAATCCAATCAGTGATATGAGATGTCATTGAAGACATTTCAGTATAAACATTATATTTCAGATTCAATAAAATATAAGTTTAGAAGACACGTCATATTATTTTTACTTCTTTTGTTCATACAATAACGTAACTGAAAATGTTGTATATTTGTAATGATTACAACGAGAAATTATTTAGAATCTGTTTCGTATTTGGACACAGACGTTATACTACGTCAGTTTGTAGACGTGTCCGTTTCAGCTATGGGGGAACGATCGAAGTCGTCAGTGACTTACCCACTTCCTCTGGACTATCAACATGATCAATATGTCTCAGATATTTGAGACGAAATGGCGCTGTATTGTTGTGTTCGATGATGATGATGATGATGATGATGATGATGATGATGATGATGATGATGATGATGATGATGATGATGCTACTTTTTCTCTTTTTTCTTTCTTCTTTTTCACCCCTTTCGTGTCGTTTACCGGCGTACCCCATATCAGGCAGCCTGCCTTCGGGTGCTACGCCGTCTTCCATCGAAATTGATTTTGGAATACGAAGGTTTTTGTGATATATATGTATAATAATGGTTATGTTTATGCACATGTGAAGAAAATATGAATTGTAATATGTTATCAATTTTGAATTGGAAGAAATAAATGAACTATGAATCTGAATCTGAATCTGAAAGAGAACAAGAGGAAGGAAAGAAAAAGGAGAAGTTAGTAGAAGAAGAAGAAGGAAGAAGAAGAAGAGAAGAAGAAGAAGAAGAGGAAGAAGAAGGAAGAAGAAGAGAAGAAAGAAGGAAAAAGAAGAGAGAGGAAGAAGAAGAAGAAGTAAGAAGAAGAAGAAGAAGAAGAGAAGAAGAAGAAGAAGAAGAAAGAAGAAGAAGAGAAGAAGAAAGAAGAAGAAGAAGAGAAGAAGAAAGAAGAGTAGAGTGGGAAGAGGAAGAGAAGATGGAGAGGAAGAAGAAGGAGAAGAAGAAGATGATGAGGATGAGAAAGAAGATGCTGATAATGATCATGATGGTAATGATAATGGTGATGGGATCTCCTCTTCATAGCATAACAATGCATTTTTATGTGTGAATTATCAATTAAAGAGGAACCTACTTTTACCAGCTCTAGAAATATCCAAGAATACTAGTAAGTGTACTGTCGAATTGTTCCAACTGGTATTATTTTTGCCTCTACATGTACTCTTACGCGTCATTGATCATACCATCACGTATCTGTGAACGTAATATGTTTTACTGTCGGCTATTGAGTTGTCTTTAAACATACGGTATCTGTCATTTTCAAGAACCATCTGAAACACAAGAGATTGCGTTTCAAAGGTATACAAAGTATAAAGATCACTGTTAAAAATGGCATTTGAAAAGCCGTACGTTTGCCAACTACTTTGATCTATCTAACCACATTCATTTTCATATGTATTATTTTCATCTATGTGTATATATATCCATCCATCCATGTATCTACCTTCCTACCTATCTATCTATCTATCTCTCTATCTATGTTTTTATCTATCTATCTATCTATCTATCTATCTATCTATCTATCTATCTATCTATCTATCTATCTATCTATCTATCTATCTATCTATATTTAATAGTCTTTTTAATGGTACTTAAGCAGATATTTAGTTCCTTTGCATATATTTTTTGGTTTGAGTTTAATTTGTTTCCTGAACCTGATGTTACAGGCGTCGACAATATTTATCCAGAAAGAATTAACCAAGTCATTGAAATCTAAAATCTGTTTTCCAAGTAAATTCCCGTAAACTTTTGCTCGTTAAAGTTATTTTAATTGTTTATTCATCCCCCCCCCCTCCCCCCTCTTTTGGCCAAATAAATGCAAAGTCATATATATATGTACGCAGAGAAATGATGCGGGTGGATTGCCTGATACAACCCGTTTATTCTCCCTGTCAAACCGTTGTTCTAATGTCATTGCCAATATTGTGTAGACCTTGCGCTTGGATTTGATGGATTAACAGTGCTGCTAAAATTACTTTTTTTTTCTTGCGGACGTGTCAGAAGGACCAATGAGCAATACTTGCCCCCCCCCCCCCCCATGACAAAAGGGCATAACTGAAATTTCTTTCAAAATCGAGTTATATAGTGTAGGGGACTCAGTACATTCATGTTTAACATGTAGAACAACAAAATATTAATTAAAAGTGTTCCTTTGTTTCATAATCAGCTTGTTAAAATGACAGTGAATAGGGCTTTACGTGTTGAACAAATCTCCAAAACACCAAAATGTCAGTTATGCCCTTTTGTCATGGGGGGGGGGCAGAATAGCATATAGGCCTTTCTAAACTTCCAAACTATATACACTGCAAAAATTCATGGTGTTAGTTCAACACCCATTGGTGTTATTATAGCACATTCTGTATTCGTTTTATTAACAATATTTCGTGTTATATTCAAACTCCGTAGTGTATTTTTAACACCTGAGAGTGCGGTCCTCTCACAGCACCGACTTGTGTTGCTTTTGACACCGTAGTTTTTACAATGTACGCGGTAAAGGGTTGCAGTTGTTTTAATAATTCTCCCAGTTAATGTCATTATAGTATCGGTGTACATCAAAAGAACAAATGAAAATGAAAAATCATGTTTATTATTACTATTATTATTATCATTATTTACATCATCATCATCATTATCATCATTATCATCATTATCATCATCATCATTGTTTGATTGATTCATGGATTCATTCAACCATTCATTTATTGAATGGTTCATTAATAAATTGTTTACACGCTGACAGTTTATAAATTGAAGTTCAGAGAAAGGAGCTGCATGGACAAACACCTTTATTTTTATTATGATAAACACAAAGTCGTGAGGCCTTCCCCACTGGTTAAATGGTAACAAAATACTACCTGCACAAAGGTATCATATGTCTCTAAGCTTTGTGTTGGCGGTGTTTCCAATAAAACACGTGGGATGGAAGCAATAAGCAAATTACGCATCATTATCAACATGTTATTGCACTGTATAACATTGTGGAAGCCCCATTTACAAAACAAAAATGTCAAACTTGCTATCTGACATATCTGACAGTGTTTGAATGGACAAATAAACACCGTGGAACAACACACTTGTACTTCAGACAGTAATACTGTCACTTGTAAATTATATACATATAAAAATCGGCACATGAATTATTGTCAGGTAACGAAAATTCTGCAACACAAGAGTCCATGGGGGGAAAACTAAAATGGTACCTCGATGATTTTTACGTGTTAAAAGTACATAATGATTGTTTCGAACTGCAATTGTTTTTTCAGGGCTTCATTTTCAGACTTTATCAGAGACACCGTTAGCATGGATAAATCCTGTAGCTCAGTTTTTAAAACATATTTTCAGTTACAGACAGTCAATTCCTGCAAACTTTTCATTTCATTTATTTTCTTCTTATTTTCGTTTTCAGATGAATATTACATCAATGTACTGAAGAAAATAAATCTTTCAAACTTGGGCGTCTTTCGATCTCTGCCGAGTCTACAACTGTATGTAGTATTTCATTGCACACCAATTACGCTTTGCTTTACACTATTGAGGAAAATTCTGCTGTCCCCTGTCAATGACACCATATTACATTGTTGCAGCCCTAGTTAGAAAAATTGATTAAACTTTGCTATCTGACATATTTGACATTGTTTGAATGGACAAATAAGCACCCTACAACACAAAATTGCAGACAGTTACGTTGTCACTCGTAAAATATGTACATATAAAACCTAGCACATGAATTATTGTCAGCGAGGGAAACATTTTCGACACTAAGCAGTCTCATGGGGCGGAAACTGGAATGGTCGCCTCAATGATTTTCACTTTTTAAAGCCACTTAATGATCATTTTGAACTGCCATTTTTTTAGGGCTTCATGTTAAGACCTTATCAGAGACACTGGTTATCATGGCAATCATGTAGCTCCATTTTTTCTCAACTGGAAACATTGTACAAGGTGCCTTTTTCTTATTTCTATCACGTACGAAGCAATGACGCAATGAACCTGAATGTGTATTTCTCATGCACTTTAGTATCATTACCACATGAATGATATGTGTGAGCTGTGGACATTAAAAACATATCAACTGCAGAAAAAATACAATTAACTTGTGTAGCGCTAGTAATGTAAAAGCAATTGAACGCAATGAACTAAATGATACATATCATGTACTTTAGTATTCTCACAACATGAAGGACAAATGGAAGTCGTAAATATATTATTTGTCGTATAGATTAAAAGGTGGGGGATACATTTTCAAGCTGTGTAATTAATCCGTTGTACTCATTTCTGTCACCTGACCTCAATTTTTATGTCAACTTTACTTGTTTCCAATCAGATCCAGAATT
>JZLH01S0627390.1:2531-24968 GCA_001188425.1 Eucidaris tribuloides | reverse complement strand
TTTATAATGCAATAAAGTGTCCCCTAATCATATTTCTTATTGAAAAGAAATCAATTAGAAAACAATATAGGCGATAAAACAAAGAAATACATCAAGAAATTCACAGAAACATATAAAATCACATAAGTAAATTATTTCCAATTGCAAATGTTTTTTGATATAATTGTATAGAAATTGTCAAATATGAATATCTTCACCAAAATTTACCATTCTACTAGCTATTTGTAAGCTGATTATAGACGAAACCAGATTATCATACACTGTATTAGCATAATTATTACTTAAAAAATAGAAAATATTAATTTTTTGAAAATTTTATATGCAGTCGTCACCAAGTGCGTTTACATCCGGCTCATCATGCCGCATCGCAAATTTCGCGGCGATCGCACAGGATCGAGCGGCGAGATTTCTATGGGGGGGGGCGTTCAAAATTGACCCCCCCCCAATGTTAAGAAACCCGGTCTGAAATAGCCCACTTATAAAATAGGGTTAAGGCCTTCTGTGTTGAATAATACCACTTGAACAAAACATTTTACCCCAAAAGAGCTTTTCAACATAGAAAAGCACACTAAAAACCAACTTTTAGACGATTTGGTAACCCAGGGTACAGCACTGAGAAAATAAATAATAAGTAATTCAACAAAATGGCAGATTTCTGTTGGTACCCCAGGGTACTATTTATGTCATCATTTGATACTTGCATTCAACAGACTGACAGAAGGATCTAAAAATATCACACTACTTTGATTTCATGTAAAAAAAAAAATAGTTTTCAAGTTAGAGACAATGTAGTGTTAACGTCCTTCTGCCGGGAACTATGCTCGGACCCTTCTGCCAGACAACTGACAATATAGTTCTACCTGTGTGTGGGCCATCTGGTCATTCATTGTGAAAATATAGTTTCATGACATTTGCTCCAGTGACAATTGATCCGACCGTAATTTTGTACGCTTTACTGTAGCTCTAACCCTAAACCTATTCCGAGCTGGAAACCCAATGGCAAATCTAAATCTAAATCTTTACCATTTGAGATATTTCTCACTGGAACAATTTTTGCAAGAGCAAATGTCGGGTCACCAAAATAAATTGAATATTTTGATTTTAATTTGGGTTATGGAATATTTCTTTTCTCCCTTCTCTGCCTGTCGTAGCCCTCCAAGTTAAATATCTCCACATCAACCCTTGTGGCATCACCCCGTCCTAGTGCTTCCAAATCACCAGCAATCCTCTCCTCGCCGGTCGCATCCAAGTCCAACCTCAGTCTGACGACGCCCCTCAAAAAGTCGGCCCAACGTCTCGGAGTGCGACTCAAGAACCTTCTCAAACTGCCCAAGGCCTACAAGTGGTGTATCTACGAGTGGTTCTACTCAAATATTGACAAGTAAGTGTCTATGGACAGAAAACTTTCATCACTTGGGGTAAAAAAATATAACATAATAAGATAAAATAAAAATTATATATCTCTAAATTACTTGATGCTGTAATAAACATCCCTTCCAGAATTGTATTGAATGGTGCTGATTTAGATTTCTGGACCAATAATGCATTAGATTTTTATAGCGCCATTATCCATTTTACTTAAATGCTCAAGGCGTTTATGACAAGAGAACAAGAAAAAGAGATACAACAAAACAACAACAAACAGAATGCCTGCCTTCAAAATGGACAACTGAACAAATGTGTTTTTAGGTTGCCCTTTAAGGATGTCAAAGAGTTTGAGTGCTTCAGCTCCTGTGGAAGCGAATTCCACAGGGCTGGTCCAGCGTGAGCAAAAGCTTGATCCCCCCAGAATTTCTTAGACAGTGGGACATGTAAAAGACTGCAGTTGGAGGAACATAGGGTTCGTACAGGTGGGTACTGATGTAGCAGAGACTTAGTGTAATCAGGGGTTGTTCCGTTGATAGTGTGATAAATCAAAAGAAGAATTAAAAAAAAAAAAAATCTATTATAACACAACAGATTATTTTTATGCCTGCGCAGGAAATGTAAATGTGTAAATGTTTTTGTGTTGTTTGTCTGTTACTGGATCTCGTTACCGTGAAGAAGAAGTTACATGTAAGAATAGCTGATCGGATTTTGATGTGCCTAGGACCAAGTATGTACAATGAGGCAACACTGTACTAAAAAAACATTTTGCAGTTCTAAGGTCAAAGGACACATGACTGATGTGGGACGTAGATGATAAAACAATCAAAATCAAACTGCATGGAAAATAAAATTAGAACAAAGATAATTTTGTAATTTTGAATAAACTTGTGTAAATTTGTATATTCAATGAATCTTAAGTTTAGAAATCCAAGCCTAGTGGTATCAGACAGTGCATTCAGAAGTAAAATCTGTTGAGAAATAACAGAGAAACTGCAAATGTAATATTTGTAAACTAGTGGTGGGCGATATTATGATAATATCAAAATTACACGATGTTGAAAAAATATCGAATACACAATAATGATCTCATTATTTCAAAATATCGCCAGAGGCACGATATGGTCCAAAATACCATCGATTATGAAAACCTAATGGGGTAAATGCATGCACTGCAGTGGAAGGGACCAAGAAATTCCTACAGGTAAGCTGATGTTCACTCTGCACACAGTGCTACTGCCTGTAATCATATAGGTAGAAACAGGGGGTGGGGATATGACCTCCATGCTGTTCAGCTATCAAACTTGTGGTATTATGAGCAGTGGTGCATTTAGTATAACATAACAACTCTGTCAACACCCTGACCACCAAAAATTTACAAAACAATCGGCACCATGAATCTTCTGATCTAGTTTCAAGAGGGTCTACAGAAAGCAAACTGTTTTGACTACATTTTGACAACAGTCTTACAGGGCTCATTTAACCCTATAGTTAACGTGGGGGGGGTCAATTTGACCCCCCCCCTCGACAAATTTCGTGACCACCGCCAGCGCAAAATTTTTTTTCACACACCGTCGCTCGCCGACTTTTTACTTTCAGTCTGCGATCTTTGTGAGACACGTTTTCCCGCGAACAATCGGACATCCTTACGACGACTGCGCTTTTTTACACATCATGCTCAACCCCTAAATTGCTCAAAAACGTGTATTTCGTGTTACAAATCATGAAATTGTGTTTTCAGCCAAAATCATAAATGTATGAAATTTTTGCTTTTACTGGTTGAAATGAATTTAATTTTATGCTGTTTATGATTGCCAAAAGTGTCCCCAACAAATTTCATCGAAAAAACAATAGAAAATAAAAGGTCGAAAAACAAGGAAATACATAAGAAATTCACAAACAATAAAATACATAAGAATCGAATTCCAATTCGGCCAAATGTTTTTGTAGATAATTGTTAGAAATGTCAAAATGAATATCTTCACCAAAAATTACCATTCTATAGCTGTGTTTTAGTGAATTAGACGCGAAACCAAAATTTCATACACTTATTTGCATAATTAATTACTTAAAAAATAGAAAAAATTATTTTTTTGAAAATTTTACTATACAGTCATGTAGTTTACATCCGGCTCTATGCACACGCAAAGTTTTCGCGGCGATCGCGCGATCGGCGGCCGAGATCTGACGGGGGGGGTCAAATTGAACCCCCCCCCCNGTAAAAACCCGGTCTGAAATAGCCCAGTTAAAATAGGGTTAAGCCTAAAATAGATTTATCTTATTTATTACAAATCTGTTTTTCAACTCGGGCGATAAATTGTGTTATCGACGATGTTTTTTCCACTATAATTGAATGAGGTTTTGATCAAATATCCCAGCTCTATTGTAAACACACAGACATAACGACTAATGCACACATGCACAGAGCCTGTTTCATTGCTCCCTTGCAAATTTTGTTCAGCAAGGACAATAAAATAAAATGAAAATAAACTTCAACCATCAAATAACGATTTAGACAGGTTTGCTTTCATCCAGTCCTATTGAGTTTCTCATGCAATCAAATTGTGATTCAAGAGCCAGCAGTAAATTGTGGAAACAAATCACTTGATAGCTCAAGCGTGACTTGGACTTGAAACAGGGATCTCTAAAGAGAACCCAAAGTCTTATCCACTACGCCATAATGGCTCATAAATGGGCAATTCCACAGTAAAGTGTATACAACTGTAATATGGACTGTGAAATCAGAAATCATCACTAAAGTCACAGTTTTTATGCCCCCGCCGGCGAAGTCTTGAGGGGGCATTAAGTGTTGCACCTGTCCGTCCGTCCGTCCGTCCCCCTAATTGGTTTCCGCACGATAACTTACAAAATATTTGACGGATTTTAAAAATTTGTGGTGTGTAGGTAGATCATAGTAAAATACAGGTCAAGTTTGAATTCGTAGTCCGCAGGACAAAGGTCAAAGGTCACAGCTCATTATATATGCGAATTGGTTTCCGCACAATAACTTAAAAAATGTTTGACGTATTATGAAAATTTTTGGTGTGTAGGTAGATCATACTAAAATACAGGTCAAGTTTGAATTCGGAGTCCGCAGGTCAGAGGACAAAGGTCACAGCTTATGCAGATTGCTTTCCACATGATTATTCAATAAGAAATGCTTACTGATCGCGTTAAGCAGGGGCATCCGTGTCCTATGGACACACCAAATTTCTAGTTGTTTCTTCAGTTATTCATAAGGGCAATTCAAATAGAAAAAAAAAGAAAACAAAATTAATTAAGATTACCTCGTTTTACGGCATAAGCCCTGCAAAAATCTATGTGTACAAATTTCCCATAGTATGTTCATAACGGGACAGAATATTTCATCACAAATTCCTTCGTCGTTGTTACGAATGTGGTATAGGATATTTGTACAGGCAGATTTTGAATACATGTATTTGCAGTAAAGTTCACTGTTCAGTAAAATTTGCTGGAGTTATCTCCTTGAGAGGAGATTCAATAATGTATAATATTTTAATGGTACTAGGTAGTCTTAATTTCCACTTTTACTTTCATTTCCAAAAATTTCCCTTTACCGCTGAATTGCCCATTTGTAAACTGATATTGTTTCCATTTTCTCTTTCTCAGGGCGTTATTTGAGGGCGAGAATGATTTCTGCATCTGTCTGAAGGAATCCTTCCCACAGCTGAAACAGAAGAGATTGACTAGGGTGGAGTGGTGCATCATTAGACGGCTTATGGGCAAGCCCAGGAGGTAACCTGTAGCATAATTCCGTAGGCTATTGTTAATACAGGATATATTTATATTTTGAGTTGTATGAGAGATATAACTAGTTCACTTTTTGTTATAAAACACACAATTTGAAGTTATGTTAATTGCTTTATGAAACATGGCACGCATTTCAACTTTTAACATGAATATCTCAATATTGGCAAAAACAACATACATAGTTTTGCTCGATCATGTCCAGTCCGCTTTCCTTTTTCATCATTTTTTTCCACATTGCCTTTGGTCTTCCCCTTCCCCTAATGCCATCCACTTCCATATCGCATGCTCTTGTCACAGGCTCATCATGTCTCCTTTCCAATACATGACACATGCATCTCAACCCTCTTTTCTTGTCCACTTTACCACCGTTTCTGCCAGACCAGTCCCCATTGTACCAGCTAGAGCTGATCACTAAACCCACTCTAATTTTGGACTTGGTACAATAATAACAATGTGTACGAGTATAATGACATTACCACTGCACCAAAGGTTTAGTAATAACAGTACAATGGCATGTCAACAGATGCATATTAATGATACCATGGTGGTGTAACTCATGGATATAAACATTCTCTTAGCAATTAAAGAGGTAAACAAGCCTTTACAGATCTGTCCTTTTGAAGGGAAAATCCACCCTGAAGTCAAGCTGGTTTTAATAAAAGCAGCAAAATGAGAGAAACATATTTATGAATGAAAATTTTGCAAAAATCCACAAAACAACAGAGTTATGAAGTTTCAAAGTTTTAATTTTGTGATGTCACATGCAATGTCCGATGTAATATAAATTCCCTAAAATTGCCATTTTTAATGGTTCGTGATATATGTAATTAAATGAGTTTGTTTTTCATAGAAGCGTGCATGAAATGATGTTTCTGATCATATACTGGATGCACAGATTAAATCATTTTCAAATTTCTGAAAAAATGGCACTTTATGGAATTTTTCTTACAAGACAAATGGGGAAGCTGCTCACATGTGACGTCACAAATTAAAACTGTAAAAATTCATAACTCTGTTATTCTTTGATGGATTTTCGCCAAACTTTCCTGAACAGGTTTCTCTCATATTTCTGCTTTAATTAGAGTCAACTTGACTTTAGGGTGGACTTTCCTTGTAACCTTATTGGATGCCCTCTACCAGTTATAATTTAGGCCATCCACCCTATTCTGTATCTTCTTGCTACTGCAATCTCACATCCTGCCCCAATGTTCATTGTATTCCCATTGTTTTTGATTCAGATGTTCACCAGCATTCTTCGAGGAGGAGAGGGCTGCATTGGAAACCAGGCGTCAGAAGCTGAGGCTGTTACAGCACAGAAAAGGTCAAGACCTGGACATCAACGAGGTGAAGGACCTACCAGAAGAAATCCCCATACCCTTGTGTATTGGAACCAAAATAACAGGTATGTACAATAGCAGGCCCGGAGATTTGATGTGACGAGTTGGGAGTTGGGGGACGAAAACACTGAAGGCAAAATGATAATAACCTCGCGTGGGAAAAAAATGCCCCAAGGACACACTGTATATTGTTTAAGAATCATTCCCACCAAGTTTGGTCTAAATTCACTGATGTATTTTAAAGAAAATGATGTTAATGTGAATTATTCCCATAGGGCCCTCCCCCCAACCTGTTGCCCCCTCAGGGGCCAAATGGGGCCACCCTGTGCATTGGCATGAGGAACATTAATTCATCACATATAGCTCTAGGTATCTACACATACTGTGACATAGCTAAACTATTTCTGTATATCTAGAGAAGAAGATGCTTGAAAATTACCCACATTCGGCCCTTTAGGGCCCTGCCTCTGGGCCCCCAGGGGGGCCAGGTGTACCATTTGAGAATCATTGAATCCCTACCTTCTAAGGATCATTCCTGCCAAGTTTGGGCCACATCCAATAAATATTCAATTCATAATGTACATGGGACAAACTGTCCCACGCGTTACCATACTGTATACGCTGAATATTTCGAGGTGGTTTTATTTTCGCGAATTTCGCGACTTACTAAACGTGAAAATTTTCACTCCCTGATATTTCTGTACAAAGTGAATGCAAATACAATAAAATTGCGAAAAATATACTCTCGCGAATTCCCTGTCTTGAAGCAAAATCGCGAAAATATATGGACGCGAAATATATGGCGTATACAGTACATGCTTTTGTAAACTTGACCTTGAAACAAAACTGAAAGTTGTATGTTCATGAAAGTTTGTACGCAATATGTAGGTTAGATGTTTAAGAAGATGAAACTTACCAGATTTTATTTTGCTTTTAAAATTCAGAGAGTTTTGAGAATATTAAAGTGAAAGTAAAAAAAGCTGAACTTTTGTGGTACCACGCGTTACCGATGAATAAATTACCATAAATTAATTGAAAGTGAGTGATTTCAATTATTATTTCTGTTGTGGGTAAAGATCCTTAGTAGGGCCTACCTATTAGAATATGCCCAAGGATTGGGGTTTCACCATAACATATGGGGAAATGGTCTGTTTTTGCTTCTGATGTCCCATGCATTACCACTGCAAAATAGCTTGGACTTGCCCAATAGTACTATCAACATAGAGTGCGAAAAACATTTTTCCTCTTGAGTGATCGATGGGCAGGGTGCGACATAACCGCTTGCCCGATGGCCCGGGGCAAGTAAACATCACAGTCGGGCAAGCATTTTGGAGTGTCAACTAAAAATGCTTGCCCGAATCGGGCAAGTAATAATTTGCAAAGCAAACCTAAGTAAATACCAAAACTGTATTGAAACAAAAATGAAATAAATAGCTGTTTTTACGGAGGAAACGCTGACCAAAACATCGGCAATTATTTGCTCAAAATGCGTTCTGCAAAGACGCAAATTTAACTGGCGCAGGCCGCACAGCGCAGGAAGTCGGCATATAAAGGCAGTGCAAGATCAGAGACATCTGCCTGGCCTGATAACTTGTCCAAGAAAAATATAAACATCGCAAGGAAATTGTGCTGGCGAAGGATTGAAGAAATTACAGAATAGTTTCAGTGAAAGATGATGAAGAGTAGCAGCAAACGGTGAAAGCAAATGTTTCAAATCACCATGGAAAATATACACAGCACTCCAAAAACTCGCAGTTTAGCCGCCGACAAATAGAGATTGCCCAGTCCCACATGGTGTTAAATTGGTGTTCATGCGTTATGTATTTTTAAGTCTTAACTTGCGATATTTTTGGCGGGTAATTGTTCATGCACTTTGAAAATGATTAAATTGACCATGAAAGTTTCTAGGAGATTTTCAAAAATATATTATGCTGATATTATTAAGTGCGACGTTGAAGAGGCAGATACCCTGGCATCAAAAAGTGGCCAAGATTTTAGCAAGCTGGAACATAGCTACATGAGCCATTCAGTCACAGATCATCCCCTGACTCTGGGGTTGGAAGATGGAGGCGATGTGGTCCAGTTCCACTGGCTGGAGGTAGTGGTTTTATGAAAGAACTGGTACTAAATATTTCCCAAGTAGATTACTCATAATCTAAATAAATTCTGATTAGGTAATACTTTCAAGATGTGTTTTGAATAAGATACGGTGGTAATATTCTAAGCACAGTTTGGGTGAAAGGGAAATGTGAGAATAGACACTAAAAACATTATACCAATATCTACATTTTTCAACATTTTTTTTTTAGTACGGGGCTTTGGGAATCAATTTTGATTCCTAGAGGGATAATATAGTTAAGACTACCATGAAGTTGTTACATCGTCCACATATTAACTTCTCTAGTTATATAGGCGGTGATCCGGCGATGTGGGTACATGCCACCCCTCAAGGGGAGGGCGGTTATCCCTTGATTTTTGAAGGCTTAATTTTTTCAAATTTCGGTTGGCATTTTTGATAAATTTTATAGACACTGAAAATATATAAAACACTTTTCTGTATAAAACTTAAACATTTTTATCTGGAAACATGATATAGCTTGAAATTATGTTTATCACATGTATATAGATACCAAAAAGTCATGGTTACGGTGGTTTCAGTATTCTATACACTTCATTAACTCTGAAAACTTCATTAACACTTTAACAATTTAATATGAATCTAACCACGTTCTTAGTATTTACATGTACATGTTTGAAACATCACAATCTCGAATCAAACAAACATTTTTGTATAGATGTTCAAAAATGTGTTAATTATGCTGATGCTGTCTCTCCCCCGCCCCCCCCCATCCCAAACGGGGAAATCGCACTACGCTTGTGGAAGATCTATTGTTATAATCGTTCATATCTGAAAGAAAATGATGAATGAACAGTAAAATTGACATTGATTTCAATAAATATGAAAAAATCGATGATTGTGAAATTGTAGAATGGTATGATATACATACTTTTATGTATATCCTATACTATTATCACCAAATCAATAAAAATTTCTGGTTATTTTTTCGGGCAAGCAAAAATTTTCATCTCCGGGCAAGCCATTTTCGAGCTGTTTTAGAAATTCACGTGCCGATTGGGCAAGTGGACCAAAAAGTTTAATGTAGCCCATTGTCGCATGGCGTAAAACTATGATTTTTGACTAACTCTTGACCAATCTTACAGCTAGATTATTAGTATGTGGAATATAATTTGTTTTATTTTCATTCTCTGCCCTCCCCCCCCCCCGCAGCTCGTCTGAGGGCGCCCCATGATGGCCTCTTCACAGGTCAGATCGATGCCCTTGACCCGTTCGAGGCGACCTACAGAGTGACCTTTGACCGGCCCAACTTTGGCACCCATTCAGTTCCCGACACAGAAGTACTTGTAAGTTTGCTGAAACTTGTCATTTTATTATTACCGAAGGAGACCTCATTTCAGTATTTTGCCATCATAAATACATGAGCAGTTCTACAGGAAAATCTGCCATTATCCTTTTATTTTTTGTCCGTGCATCAGTTCCTGACTTTCAAGTACTTTTAAAAACTTTTCATTTTATTTGTTCTAAAGAAGACCTCATTCCAGTATTTAACTGTCATAAGTGTGAGCTGTTCCAAAGTAAATATAAAAAGCAACATGCATTGTAAAATAAGCATTCATCCATCCTGAATTCGGTTTTTCTGTGCCTGTTTTCCTCAACCATTTAAATACTCCATATGATAAATATTTTGCAGTGGTTTTATTTTTGTGAATGACTAAGCAAGTGCAAAAATGTTCGCTTCCTGGTATGCTTATAGAAAGTGAATGAAAATACAACAAAGCAGAGAAATAAAATCTCGCTCACTCCCCATCTTGAAAAAAATATTGTAAAAATATGCACACCAAATATCAGGGTTGGTCGGTAAACTCATTCTGATTGGTTGGACAAATTTTCTACCCAGCCAAATCAATACTAAAAGTAGGAAAATTTTAAAATCACTTGCTTTTATTTTAGAAATTGTTTCCGATCATTTCAGTCTGCAAATATCTGAATTGCTCCATAAGTCCAGAACACTTAAAACAGCATACCCCATAGACAGATATTGATTTTGTCCCTGTATATTCAGCAAGATGAGGGTCGCACCCCACAAAAAAAGCTTCATGTACATGTAACACCTGAATAATGTACAGTGTAGTTCTGTACAGTATGTGAAAATTTGAAATAACACTGAATTAAATTATCAAAATTGAAAAGAGGTTTTTAACAGTCTTTTCATTTGAAATTTATCAGTTCAAGGTGGATTTGTGTAAGAAGAGCCCAAATAAAGGGCATTAATGGCCTTTTTATTTGACCTTGTACAACTTCAAGAGTACACTGCTAGGTATCGCCCACGTATTTCCCAGTATTTCCCAGGTATTTCCCAGTATTTCCCAGTGTTTCCCAGTATTTCCCAGGTATTTCCCAGTATTTCCCGGTATTTCCCAGTAATTCCCAGTATTTCCCAATATTTCCCGGGAAACTGCCAACCCTGCCAAATATATGCCGTGCTGTATACAGCATATATTTTGAGTGTATATTTTCACAATTTTCTTCAAGAAAAATATGCTGAGATCAAACTAGTTATCCACTAAAACAACCTGAGATTGTAAACTGTGAAATAATAGAGGGTCTGTCATTTCAATCCTAAAAGGACCTTTATCAAAGACACATTTTTCCTCAAGACCGGGAATGAGCAAGAGTTTATTTCTCTGCTTTGTTGTGTTTTCATTCACTTTATATAGGTATATCTGGAAGTTAAACTTTTTTTTTTAATTAAGTTTCATTGTTTGCATGTTATTCGTCTTCACTGGCATTTTGTGCTGAACCCCTGGGGGACGACAGGCTTGTACAGAAGCCCAGCACATGGCACATTCAGAGATGACTGGCTGCCACAGAATCCCAGAATATATGCTAATCTTTTCACTCCATCTAAAGGCTGTATTGCCTACAAATGGTTACATCCAATTAAGTAGATATTAATACCCATCCACATGAAAAAAAAAAAAAATCATTTCTGGCTGTGAGGTGCACTGGGCTTCTGTACAAGCCTGTCGTCCCCAAAGGGTTAATACATGGCAAATAGATCATGGCCATGCAAATATGCATTTGGTGCTCTTACACTGTTGCATTTTGATTTTGTTTGTTTTTATTTCACAGAGTAATGAACCTCAAGAAACGGTTTCACTGACATCATTCTTACAGAAACACAGGCCGAGACCGACTCTGTTTACTCCACTCAGGTAATGGATGATACATGAATAATATCAAAGGCGTTTTTTGAAATTGATGACACTAGATTTCAAGTATTATTAGTTTCAAGTTTTAGCTCCATAAGGATGTTCAAGTAGATATAACAACAGCCAAGAATGCAACATTTTTTTGTTTAATTATACTGTCCCTATGAATAAATTGTTGTTTGTCCGGCAGAAGGGCCCTAGCATATATTCCCGACAGAAGGGCCTTAACAGTACATTTTCTCTAATTTGAGAAGTAGTTCTTCATCTTCTGAAGATTCAATCTGCCTGTGTAAGACCATATCATCTGTATCTTGGGGGGGGGTGGGGGGGTAGTGACAGAAATTAGCAATGATATGCTACATGTTACAATCTAATGATTATAGTGACAAATTTTGTATTATTGATGGTAAATTATCATTACTAATGAAATACCATGTGAACATTAGTCCTGTATTATCATTTAACTAATCTGTATTGCTTTTGTCTTTTGCTAACTTAACCCATCAAACTCTGGCCATGAATATACTTGTGCTAAGGTCTATATGTAAAGTGTAAAATAGTTAAATTAAACCACCTTCAAAAGTTTTTTTTTCTTTTTTTCTGCCCCTTACATTACAGGTCGGGTCTCGGTGGTATGCCATCCCCTGGGTTAGAGCATGACCCTATGCTGGGTCTCTCCCCACTCAGGGGGAAACTGCAGGGTGGGGAGGAGCAACTACTAGGGGGGTTCCCCGTATCATTTCTCATTCATGTGGTAAGTTCTTCATTGATTTCATATGTTAAATGTACTTGTTCTTGTCAATTTATGTGTAATCTTCATAATACAACTATACTGGTATCGCAGCATTTATTGAAATATCATACAATTGTTTCTGTGAGAAAATGTGTCTTTAATAATTTTTTAACCTGTCAGAGACTAAGTGTGAGTTAACTGGTGTTGAGGTCTATGGCAAATGTGTGTTATAATGAAATCAAATTGACTCCAACAGGTTAGAATGATTTAATGAATTAACACTTAGTGAAGGGTGGAAATTTGTTGTTAAAGCTGTCACATTTAAGTTTTAATCACCTGCTCTAGTACAAGTTTTAGGGGAAAAAGAAGAAAACAAAACAGATCTGTACTCAGCCAAAGATTTTGTCTTAATGGGTAATATAATGTAAAATAAATTCATGATATGTATGTTGGTGCTTGTGTGTGCACAAACAGAAAGATCATGAACATACATGAACTGGAAGCCATTGGAATGATTGTACTTAGACCCCGGTTACATCCAAAGTCAAAAGCGTTCTGAAAAGCATTCTCAGAATGATTCACTCGCAGTGTAACAACAACAACCAACCCAAAACTGGATCAAAAGCGTTCCAAAAGCTTTTTTGGCATACTACCTCTAGAGGTGGTCTGAGACTGTTCTCAGACCGAACGGGTGAGGTACATGTAATATCGTTGCCAGTGGACATCGCTGCTGTACCAAACATGAGACGACTCATGTGATGGTGGTGTAACCACACCAGTGAAGGTCAAACTCGTTCCAGGATTATTAATGGAAGCGTTCTCGGACCACATGCTTCTCGAGGGTGTATGTCGGCCGACGGTGTAAACCAGGGCTTACCTATAGACCCGGGCATTTTTGGTTTAGTCATCCTGGCGGGGAGCCGGGGGAGGCTGGCTGGCTGGCGGGGCTCGGGGCGGCGCGGGGCGGATTCTTGGGGGTACCTGCCGGGGGGGGCGCGTGGCCGCCGGGCTCTCCAAGCTGGCGGGGCCAGGGGGCGCGACGCGCCGGGGTCCCTGCTGCGGGCGGGGGAGGGCGGGCCAGCCAGCGGGCCCCGGCCTGGCCGCGGGAGGGGTCACGTGGATGGATGATGGGCGCAGCTGGGCCGGGCATGGGGGCATTATGGCTTGGCCCCGCCCCCCCCCCCCCCAGATCTCGGCCGCCAGATCCGTTGATTGCCGCCGAAAATTTGCCGAGACATAGACCTGGATGTAATCTACAAGACTGCATCATTAGATTCTCAAAAAATACATATTTTAGATTTTTTGATAATTAATTATGCAAATTTATGAATAAAATCATATTTTTGCCTATAACTTACATAAAATAGCTTGTAGAATGCTAAGTTTTGGTGAAAATATTCTTTCTGACATTTCTGACAATTTCCTACAAAAAAATTGCTAAATCAGGATGAATTTCTTATGTATTTTATTGTCTTGTGAATGTCTAATGTATTTCTTTGTTTTTTAGACCTTTTGTCTTTTATTGTAATTTCGAATTGTCAGGGACTTTTTTGCGATCATAAACAGCATAAAATTAATCCATTTCTGACATTTCTGACAATTTCCTACAAAAAAATTGCTAAATCAGGATGAATTTCTTATGTATTTTATTGTCTTGTGAATGTCTAATGTATTTCTTTGTTTTTTAGACCTTTTGTCTTTTATTGTAATTTTATTGTAATTTTAAAATAAAATGAATCCATTTCTACCAGTTAAAGTAAAAATAATCATACATTTATAATTTTTGGCTGAAAACACAATTTGCATTGATTTTGTACACAAAATCATGTTTTTGAGCAATTTTGGAGTTGCATGCATGTATGAAAACTCGCGCAGCGTCCTAACGGTATGTCCAATTTTTGCAAAACCGGTCTCAAATGATGCGCGAGACTTGAAAGTAGAAAGCCAGCGAATGGCACAGTGAAAAAATTTTGCGCGGCAGAATAATTGAGAAATTTGTTCGGGGGGGGAATTACGCCAGACCCCCCCCCCCCCGGGGACTATTAGAGTTAAAAGCCCCTTACTATAATATAACCAAAAAACTACATGACTCCACATCGCATGAGGACATGCATCTTAAGAAATTTAACAAAAGGCTCAATAGGAATACCTGGTGAGGTCAACTCTGCTTATTTCTGTGACACAGCACAAGAAAAGTAACATTAAATTGAAATTATTACACAACCCTTATATGTCATAATATGTGTTCTATAAAGTGAGTATGCCAATGATTATGTTTTATTGATTAGATCAGTTTTTTGTTGTTTTTTATTGTGTGTATTACTCTGATGGCCTATAGCAGATCAGGTTGAATTTATATTTATAAAATTTTTCTTTCTTTCAGACAAAATTATCCAAGATCCTGGGTTACAAAAAGGATTTGATTCAGCAGCTGAAGGATATGAACACAGAAGCTGAGAGACTGGTATAAATCTCCTCCTCCTCCTCCTCCTCCAACGACTACTACTACTATTACTACAACTACTACTTCTACTTCTTCGTCGTCTTCTTCTTCTACTTTTGTTGTTCTTTCTTCTCCTAATTCTACTTCTTCTCCTTCATCATTTTCTTTTACCTCTTTATCTTCAATGACTGTAAACCCAAGATATTTATCAAAGTTTAAATTAGCCTTCACAAGAACACATGATAATATTGCATGAGCCATGACAACTTATTCAAGAAGTTGCAGGCAGTCAAGGCAGATGAGTCCACATTTTTTTCATTTTCATCATAAGTGCATAGGGACATGCTGTTATGCTATGTGTTATGCGCTATAAAAGAACTGAATAGATTATTACACTTCGAGCTCGATTAACCGGCCACATTGGGACTAGCAGCCATCCCGATAAGTGATATGGCCAGATAAGAGAGATAATGTACAAATACATTATAGGGGGGAGGTAATAATGTCATAAGTCGTAGTAAAAACAACCTACACACCATGCGCACATTGCAACAGACCACACACAAGTGACACTTTATTATTTATTGTTCCCTGATATCCAGCAGGTGTCTGTGTACACTTCTGACAAAGGTGTATCAATTACAGGCAATGACTGGTGAGTCCATTGTCCAGATAATAGAGAGTCCAGCGGTATAATCAAGGCCAGACTGTAATATTATCATTAAATCTTATTTATCACTGTCAATTACTTGACATCTTTCTTCACTGTAGAAATCCATGGGCCAGTCGTACACGGAAGATTTTCAACAGCGGTATGCAATCAGTGTGCTGGAGGTTGACAGACTCAACAAAGATCTCAACAAATATTTGATGGGTGTCCAAAAGTACTGCCAAGAGGTAAATACTGCGATTTCATGATTATTTAAGCCTCTACGTGTCTGTGGCACAATTTTCTCCATAATTTTTACTCCTGAAGCTAGATGACATGATTGGGAGAAATAGAAAATGTCTTTAAAACCAATCTGGTTGAAAGATGAACCAAATGTACACCAGCTTGAGTGGATCTCCTGGCTGGAAGGATTTGTCTTGACTTTATTTACTTGAGGAGAATCAAGCATGAACAGGCTAACAGTTTAATTTTATAGGGGCACGGTAGATTTAATCCCCATAAATGGCTACACTACAAATATGTCTGTTACAAGGCATTCTGATGGTCGTTATTTTAAAATGAGTCAACTTTTGACTACAAAATTTTCACAGTAGAATCCCTGCATAGTTTACTTGATTCCAGAACAGTTTTTACCCCAGTTGAGAACTATTCCCAATCATGTCATTTACCTGTCAATAATTGGGAATAATATTAGAATCATGACAGCATTTCAATTTGTTCTCTCATTCTTTTACACCACAGAGACAGCCTTCACTAAATCATTTGTTGTGAAGTGGTAAAAACATCTGAATTTTCAATAAATAGCTAAAAGAAATGATTGAAACTTCAGAAATATTTACAGCATTGTGAAAAAAATTATCTTACTTTAAATTGTGAACTTTTATCTGCAATTTTGGTGCCAACAGTTTTTTCAAACATGCTTGTGTAAAAGTTATTGCTGTTTGAAGTTGACAGTACAATCTAAAAGTTGCCCATTGCAGGACTGTTAAAAAAAAGAAGGGTTTGACACTAATCCATCGTCATGTCTTTAGAATCTTTCCCCTGTATTTCTCCTTAAAGGCAAGGTTCACCCTGACGTCAAGTTGGTTTTAATAAAAGCAGAAAAATAAGAGAAATATATTAATGAAAATTTGGCGAAAATCCACCAAAGAATAACAGAGTTATGAAGTTTCAAAGTTTCAAATTTGTGACGTCATATGCGAGCAGCTCCCTATATGTCATGTAGTATAAATTCCATAAATTTGTCATCTTTTTAATGGTTCATGATAATTGAATGTTTGTTTTTTTTCATAGAAGCCTGTATCAAATAATGTTTCTGATAATATATTGAATGCACAGGTAAAGTCATTGTCAAATTTCTGAGAAAACGACACTTTGTGAAATTTATATCACATGACATGGGAGCCGCTCGCATGTGACGTCAAAAATTTGAAACTTTAAACTTCCATAACTCTGTTATTCTGTGATGGATTTTCGTCAAACCGTTGTTAATATGTTTCTCTCATTGTTCTGCTTTTATCAAAACCAACTTGTCGTCAGGGTGAACCTTGCCTTTAATAATGAGAAAAACAGAATTTTGTATATACTCTTTTATTATCCAAAAACCACAAAGCTCCGTTGTCCAATGTGCAGGGTTCCCTCACTGTCAAATTTAAACCTGTTGTGGAAAATGACAACAACAAAAAATCTCCCAAACTCAAGGAAAGTCATGTAATTGAAATTCTCGGTATTCAGATTAAGGTGCACCACATGCGATAGAGCGAAATCCAGCAAAATCAGCAAAGCATTGTCAGAGTTTTGTCAATAGCAAACCTGGAAGTATATTTGCCATGTTGCTATTCAGTGTGCAAAGCTAGATTGCTGTGTAAACTGTTGGACCTGTCAAATTTAGTGAGCTATCCCACATTTGGTTTCCATTTGTGAAACTGCTCAGAAGTATTCACACATTTCCTAACTCAAAACCTGAAGAAATACCCATGGATGATAGATGCAAAATGGGTCAAATGGACATGTAATGACATGGCAATACCCAAGTGAAAAAGGTTGGTATTTTTCCCATGATTTCTGTACTAGTTCTACTAGCTCCTGTTTTTTTTCCCCTGCACAAAAGATCACCTCTATTCACAACTACATGTATTTCTTCAAATCTTCCACTGTCAACTGCTGTATCTTACCTCTACTCTCTTATCCACGATCTTTAACCCTATCTGGCCTGGGGGGCTAAAATAGCCCCCCCCCCCCCCAACCAAAGTTCGCGACCATTCCGCCGCACGAAATTTTTTGACCGCGTCGCTCACTGACTTTTTACTTTTAAGTGTTGCGCATCTTTTGAGACCAAATTCGCGACGTCCGGGTATGCAGTTCCAGAGTTACGCAACTTTTCGTACTTGCATGTCACACCAAAAATCGCTCAAAAACATGAAATCGTGTGTTATTTCAATGCAAATTGTGTTTTCAGCCCAAATTCATAAATGTATGATTATTTTTACTTTTACTGATTGAAATTAACTAATTTTATGCTGTATATGATCGCAAAACTTTCATCAGGAAAAAATTAGGGAATTCTGTTTCTATGAAATACTGGGAACTGTGCTAACCAAAATGCTATTTATTTATCATGGATAAAGGCAACAATGGGTCAAGACAAGAAAGTCATGGAACTTGATTCGGAATATCAGACGGACAATATTTGTAACGAAAAATGTGTCACTCCAAATCGGAGGTCCAAGCGGGGTTCCTTTTGGTACATGGTCCCCTTCCCAGATCAGCTGACAAGCAAAAAAAAAGTCCCTTCTTCCTTGTTGGGGGGGGGGGGGAATACATGTAATGAAGTCAGTGTTCCAATCTGATATCATGAGAGATTGTTCTGTCTGGCCTAATACACAAAAATAATAAATTTGAGAAGGCCAGTACAGTGCACTCTTGTTATGAAAAAGTCCTTTGGACCCATGATATTGTTTCTTTACAACAGAATTTATTCATATCAGGGTTGCAAAACAATAGAATACAAATGAAATCCAAGATATGGGACCACAGATTTTACTTCTTTACAATGAAATTTTGTTTTATCAGTGTTCTTTATAGCGAGAGTGCACTGTACTGTTACTGACTGTTAGACAGATGTGATGTTGAAGGTGTAAAAATATCAACTGTGGAAACATGATGCTCTCAATGATGATGGTTGTATAATAATAGTGTTAGTGGTGGTGGTGGTGGTGGTGGTGGTGATAGTGATGGTGATGGTTGTGATGATGATGATGATCATGATTCTACTGCTGGTGATGATGGTGTTGATGGTGGTTTTGGTGATGGTGATGGTTATTTAGATGATGGTTGGGATGATGATGATGATGATGATGATGATGATGGTGATGGTCGTGGTCGTGGTAATGATGGAATTGATGATGACTATGATGATGATGTACAAAAAGAGGAATACCCTGCAATTCAGTAAAGGAGGAAGCCATAAGTGATGTTGGTGTCATTATGTTTCTTACCAAACAAGACCATATATTTCTAATCCAGTTGTTCCATATTTCATTTTTAGTTTTTTTTTTTAATTTATGAATGCATCTAAACATGACACAGTAATATGTTTATATTTTACTACCCTCATTTCATTTTTCTTTTTGATTTAAATTAAAGTTTATATTTGATGTTTTGTTCATATCAACCAGAAATTCATAAAATATGTCTTTTACAGTGAAGTGTAATATGAATACAAAGTAATACATCCATATAAAGGAGGAGTTGAAATACAATTCCTCCCTTGGCAAAGTATAATGTCTGTAACTTTGGAATGGCCGCTAGTGGTAGTACTACTTGCCTGCTTGGAATAAAAAAATAACATGGTAATAGTGAAAGATTTTCAAAGTTCACATCTTGCTGTTTCACATCTTAGCTGAATGTGTATTGTGTGCCTTTATCATATAGCCATGTACATGTAAACAGATTTATCCATATCCAGCCGACCAGCCATTATTGCATGGATAACTGAACGAAAAAGGGAGAACAACATCTCAAAAGCTTGTTTCAGAATTGAAGGGGCAATGTACCCTGATATCAGTTGATTTTGATTAAAGAAGAAACATGAGAGAAACCTATTAATGAAGGTTTGGGGAAAATCTATCAAAGAATAACAGAGTTATGAAGTTTTAAAGATTGTGTTTGGGATTTGCAAGTCCATTATTTCCCTTCATTATCAATATTAAACTGTAGTTTAATACTTACAAATGGTGTGTTGAAAGTTTGAGTTCCATATGTCATGAATTTGTTGTTTTATGAGAAAAACTAATAATGATATGTTACCAGAATATTGTTCTTTCTGCGAGTTTAAATTTTTCTCAAATCGCGAATCGCCGTTATTAGGGCTGGCCAATGTTTAGATAATATCGAAATTACACGATGTTTAAAAAATATCGTCTACACGATAATGATCTCATGATTATTTCAAAATATCGCCAGAGGCACGATATGGCCAAAAATACCATCGATTATGAAAACCTAATGGGGTAAATGCATGCACTGCAGTGGGAAGGACCAAAAAATCCCTAGCTATGAATGCATACTCTGCACACGAGTGCTATTGTCTGTAGACAGGGAGGTGGGGGACAGAAGAGACACCTCCATTCTCTTCAGCTATCAAACTTGTATTATTGAAAGCGGTAGAGCATTTAGTATAACTATTAGCAATCATAACAACTCTATCAACACGCTGCCCACCAAAAATGTAAACAATCAGCACCATGAATCTCCTGATCTAGTTACAAGAGGGTCTACAGAAAGCAACATTGTTTTGACTACATTTTGATAACAGCCCTACAGGGCTGCAAGTTCAGCCTAAAATAGATTTATCTTCTTCATCACAAATCCGTTTTTCAACTCTGGCGATAAATTGTGTTATCGACGATGTTCTTTCCACGATAATCAAATGAGGTTCAGATTAATTTTCGCCACCTCTAGCGGTTATGTGTATGTTCGCATGACCAGCGGAGCACACTGATTGGTTAAACGGCTAAACTCTGCACGACCTTCGGCTAACGGCTGATCGCACAATTTTGGAATGGCCTGTGCACGTTAACGTCACTGTAAATTTTGAAGTTGAAACATCCAGATTTTCACCAAAACTACGTATTCTACCCAAAGGTTCTATGACACATGTTTATATATACTAATCTTCACCTTGTGAACAATTTGAACTTATTTCATTCATTTTGCCGTTTTCTGACGTGCAAATCCCGTACTCTGTCTTTAAAGTTTTAATTTAATTTTGTGATGTCACACACGAGCAGCTCCCCCACTCGTCATGTAATATTATTTCCATAAAGTGCCATTTTCTCAGAAAAGTGAAACTAATTTTACCCGTCCATTCAACATATAATCAGAAACATTATTTCATACCTCTTTCTATGAAAAAACATAACAAAAACATTTCAATTATCATGAACTATTAAACAATGACAATTTATGGAATTTATGTTACATGACCTATGGGGAGCTGCTTGAACGAGATGTCACAAAATTAAAACTTGGAAACTTCATAACTCTGTTATTTTTTACCAAACTTTCATTAATATGTTTCTCTTATTTTTTCTGCTTTTATTAAAACCAACTTGATGTCAAGGTGGACTTTCCCTTTAAAAATTGTGTTATAAATCTGAATCTAAATTGTGAGGCTACTGTAATAATAAGATACTAATCCAGGGCTGTTGAACTTAAATCAAGGATGACAAATTATTGATTTAAATCATAAGATTTATTTTAAAAAAAGTCCAATGGTCTAAATCAGTGATTGAATTACTAAATTTAAATCAATGATTTTTATTTATTTTTTTGAGAGGGAGAGAGAGAAAAATAATCATGAGTGTATATTAAAAGACTAAGAAATACATTAGAAATTGGTTCTGTGACTTAAATAGTGGAGAAAAAAATCATGGAAAATCAAGATTTTATTGTTTGTTTCCAGTTTCTGAAAAAAAAATGAAATTAAGTTTTTTTAAATGATGGACTGATTCAAAGTGTATTATTTCCTCACTAGGGGGTACTGTCTGATAAAACAAATAAAATCATTTAACCTGTTGAAGACTAGAAACGAGATATCTTGTCTCAAAGTCTATGGGAAACGCACATTAAAGCAAAATTAAACCTTCAATCGGTAAAAAAAAAAAAGAATCACCAATCCTGCATTAGAATAAATGTAGAAAATAAAGCCAAGTGGTCCATAATTGGAGATTTGAGAAGATGAAATATGAGAAGCAGAAACAGAAAGGATGAATAAAAAATAACAAGAAAAGAAGAAGAAGAAAAAGATGGGAAGATGAACACGAGATGGAAGATGGGATAGGACGATGAAAGAAGAAATGACATCATAACAGTTTTAATGTTTGTTGTACTTAAATGTGTCATGTTTATGTTATCCTTTTGAGATCATGAAAATGTACATGTTTTAAAGGGGAATTCAACCCTGATGTCAAGTTGGTTTTAATAAAAGCAGAAAAATGAGAGAAACATATTATCAGTAAAAGTTTGACAAAATCCACCAAAGAATAACAGAGTTATGAATTTTCAAAGTTTTAATTTTGTGATGCCACAAGCTTCTCCATATGTCATGTAATGCAGATCCATAAATTGCCATTTTTTTAATGGTTCATGGTAATTAAATGTTTTTTTTTTCATAGAAGCATGTATGATATAATGTTTCTGATTACATATTCATAAACTCATTTTTAATTTTCTGAGAACATGGCACTTATTGTCTCGCCTGGACGTGTTCAGGAAGAGACTATGAAATCACTTTTCTGTATGTAAGTAGTATGTAGTATGTCTG
>JZLH01S0627374.1:10467-28312 GCA_001188425.1 Eucidaris tribuloides | reverse complement strand
AATTCATGTACCAATATTTATCTGTAGGCTATATTTTGCGGGTGACTGCACAACTATCTAAAAGTTTTGTTTTCTATTGTGTTAATTTATCCATTCAAACCCTATCATATCAAAATTTGACATTTTATGTAATTGGTTCCACAATGTTGAACACTATCTTTAATTTAGCCTTTGTAAATATTAGCATCAACAACATAGATGGAAGACAAAACAAACAGGCTACTAGAAAAATGTAATGAAACACCCTTTTTGGTGGATATGGTAGATAGAGAAAAAGCACAACACTTGAACTGTAGATCTTATGTGAATTATTATTTTTTTATTTTTGTGTCTTCAGTGAAGATGTTGGTGAAAAAGCCCCTGAAATTATAAATTACAGGTCTTGGTGGATGGTACATGTATGTTGAGCTCAGACTTTCAATGGGGACTGCTAAGCAGAAATTGCTTCAACTCTTCAAGGTGTCCTGAAATTGTTGCTAGAATAAATATGTTTGTTTAACTGTAGTCCTTTCCTTTTGAGTTTGAGATGAGTTATATGACTTCACAATACTTCTGAATGTAATATAGTCCCAGACAGGAAATTAACAAACCGTAAAGCTGGTGTCCAGTCTAAACACAGACCTCTCTGATAAAAGTTTAAAGATAATGATCGTAGGTTGTTTAGCCGTAAAACAATAGAACTATGTTGTGACAACTGTCTGGAAGTTTATGTTTTCACTCAGTTTTATAAACCTCTGCTATGAAAAGCAATTTTTTCCTTCTTCACCTTGTTAACTGTCACTTATATTTAAGGTTAAAATGTCATTGATTTCCTTTCAGATGTCAAGACAACCCCGATATCACTCATGGTCTCTACCTAAAAAATCTTGATCATTTCCGCTTGACTTTCCGGCAGTGACGCTTTATGTTTTCCTCCTGACCCTGGGTCTGACACTTAATGTCCAACAATTACAGGCACTCTAGACCTTTGAACAACAACTTGTAATTCTTTGTTATTTATAAACGTAAACCTGTGTAGCATCCTTTACAAGAAGACTGACCCGATAATGGCACACCCCGGCCAGCTGATGTCTTTAACAATGTCGGTCAAAAGTTCACAGTTACTGAAACAAACCTCCCCTGTATGACTTCTGGCAAGGAATTCAAGAAATGCAATTGGATTTGATTGCAGTCAATGAGCGTATTACGGCCAGTTATCGCTAGTTACGCTTGTTACGCCTGTCAGATGGTTTTCTGAACATCCTAGAATCATCGAGTGCTGTTCCTTTTGTCTGTTGTTGCAATAAAGTCCCCAAATTTGGGAGTATTAGATTAGCGTCATTACCGACTCTTGCAATGTTTCTGTCGTCATGACTGGTTGCAATTCCAAATCCGTACACGAAGTTCAGAAAGTTTCGTCGCTCACATGAGGAGAATCGAACATTACCCTCATCTTGTTACCAGAAAAATCACGTCTTGAATGTGAAACAATTGCAAGTGGATGAGAATGGGCTCAGAAATTTGGGAATGCGATAGTGGTGATGACAGCTCTATAAATGGATTTTCCTGATATCTAGGGATCTGAATGGCAAGGTGAAATGGTTCGCATCTGAAACTGAAAGGCAACAGTAACGTCTTCATCCTGTAAATAAAATTTATTGTAAAACTTATTGTAAAGAACATTTTATTAAAGGTAGGGAATCTTATTTGTTTATTGAGAACATAGAATGTTAAAAGAATTAATACAGATACGAAATAAAAATAAATCTGTATGTGGAATTTAAATGGGGCTCTTTATCTCAGAATGTTATTTTCTTTGACAGAAAAGCTGATTTATGATCAGCCATTACAAGCCCAATTACTGATGCAAAAGTGAAAAATGTTATGTGAAACTTATGGCATAAGAAACTTAGAAAGCGATAAAATTTAGTTTCAGGGGGTGCAATAAGGTGGGGTTCATTATCTCAGCAAACCTGATGGTGTCAAGAGGGATAGACTATTGGTTTCAGTTTGACTCATAACCAAAATTTTAATAAATTATACTCTTAACATCAAAAGTCATCTCATTTGTTTGTGCACTTTTGTGATAACTTGAGATTTATGCCGGAGTCGCAACTAGACTCACATTTATTGTCGTTAAGCGGCTTACAGAAATTACGATGTAAGGGATACAATCCCTGGTTTATCAGAAAACATGAGGTAAAAGATGGTAATAATGTGGCATGAAAAGTTCAACAGTCATTTGTAGTGACCAATGATGGAAAACATTTCCCTGATGCCCAATTTAAGGAGTGCATTCAATTCCTGTGTACTGTGAATTGTTTACCAATTTTAAAGTCAAAAGCAAGATAAAGTAGCCTGCCTATGTACATCCTGGAGGTGGGGTAATTTTTTATTTTTGTGTGTGAATGTAATAGAGAGTGATGTCATTCCTCCGCCATGTTCTTGTACATAAAAGTTGTGATATGTTTTAACCCTTTAGCCACTGAAGACTCTAGAAAATGGCCTATGGTTCCCTAGAAGGTACAGCAATGTTGCCTTCAACGGTACACAAAAGACGAGCGTACAATGTATACCAGAGTGTATTTTACGGAAGGGTGGTTTCGGGCGGTTTAGGGAGTAATAAGACGGGCGGTTTCGGGCGGTTCACTTGCTAAAGGGTTAATAAATTAAATTCAGACAACTGGCATCATTTTTACTTTGATAAAGGACATGGGACAGCTACAACAGAAAAATAAATGAATGAATGAATAAATGAATAAATAAATAAATAAATAAATAAATAAATAAATAAATGATAAATAAAATAGGCATGCTCATGTAAAAATTTTGCTGATATTATTAAAAAAACGGAATCATCCTTTTTCCTTAGAAGGTTTTTGTTATATCGTGGTGGAGTTGTCAGATCACTTGCATATGACTGACAGCATTTTTAAAGATTGTGTTATTGATTTGTACGTCAAAAAACATCTATATGAATCAAATCAGCTGAAATCATATCCAATGTGAAGATTAATATAAATAAACACCTCTCATAGAGACTTGGGGTAAAATATTGAGTTTTGGTTAAAATCTGGACAGTTAAACTTCATCCTTTTTCCATTTGCTCAGGAGCAAATTTTAAAAAATCTGCGACGTCAAACGTGCACGTGCCGTTCCAAAATGGTCCGATCAGCCGTTAGCCAAAGGTCGCGCAGGGGGATAGCCGTTAACCAATCAGAGGGCTGCGCTCGTCTTGCTACGGTGCACAGTAACCGCGATTCGCATTTTGAGCAAAATTGAAACTCACAGAAAGAACAACATTCTGGTAACATGTCGTTATTAGTTTTTAGCTCACCTGAGCCAAAGGCTCAAGTGAGCTATTGCGATCGCTTTTTGTCCGTCGTTCGTCGTGCGTCGTGCGTGGTGCGTAAACTTTTACACATTTTCAGCTTCTTCTTCAAAATGCATGATTGGATTTGGCCCAAACTTGGCAGGAATGATCCTTAGGGGGTGGGGATTCAAGGGTCCTCAAATGGTACCCCTGGCCCCCCAGGGGCCCAGGGGCAGGGCCCTAAAGGGCCAAAAGTAGGTAGTTTTCAAACATCTTCTTCTCTAGATCCAGAAATAGTTTAGTTAAGCCACTTTGTGTGTAGATACCTCCATATATGCTGAATTAATGTTCCTCATGACAATGCCCAGGGTGGCCCCGTTTGGCCCCCAAGGGGGGCAAAAGTTTGGGGGTAGGGCCCTATAGGAATAACTCACATTCACATCAATGGATTTAGACCAAACTTGGTGGGAATGATCCTCGAGGGGGAGGGGAAAGAGGGTTCGTGGAATGGTACACCACGGCCCCCCCCCCCTGGGGGCCCAGGGGGCAGGGCCCATAAGGGCCCAAACTAGGTAACTTTCTAACCACAAGCCCATTTGTAACCAAACTTGGGTGGTAGATGCGTAACAGGGACCTCAATGTTATTTGGGGGTCAAAGGTCACATATGTAGGTCAAAGGTCAAACGAAGTACAAGTTTCTTCTTTTGGTTGGTATTGGCCTTCTTCTCTAGATCCAGAAATAGGTAAGTTAAGCCACGTAGTGTGTAGATACCTCTATATGTGCTGAATTAATGTTCCTCATGACAATTAATGCCCAGAGTGGCCCGTTTGGCCCCAAGGGGGCCAAAGTTTGGGGGTAGGGGGCTATGGAATAACTCACATTCACATCAATGGATTTAAACCAAACTTGCTGGGAATGATCTCAGGGGGAGGGGAAACAGGGTTTGGGAATGGTACACCAGGCGCCCCCCCCCCCGCGGGCCCAGGGGGCAGGGCCATAAGGGCCCAAACTAGGTAACTTTCTACCAGAGCCCATTTGTAACCAAAATTTGGATGGTAGATGCTAACAGGACCTCAATGTTAATTGGTGGTCAGGTCCATAAGTAGGTCAAAGGTCAAATGTTAAGATACTATGTTGTGCTGTGTTTTTTATAAAACGGATGTTAGAATTTAATTTAACTTGGCAAAATCAGCTATATGGCAAGGGGATGCAAGTTTTTTACTTGGCGTTCTTTGCTTGTTGTGCTAGATATCAGGCTCCAAGAGGCCAAACACTATACGTATAACTGATGTGTTTTTTATGGGTACCACAGAGAGTTTGCGAGACCTCAGGTGAGCGTCGTGCCCCCCGGGGCTCTTGTTCTCATAAAACAACAAATTCATGACGTATGGATCTCAGACTTTCAACACACCATTTGTAAGTACTAAACTACCATTTGGTATTGATAATGAAGGGAAGTAATGGACTTGCAAATCCCTGACACAATCTTTAAATCATTTTTTTCAGGGCACAGACTCCCCTCCCCCACCCTACTTTGTCCCCTTGGTATCCCCGGGCTATGATTTGCACACTGGCATGGATAATCTGTGATTTATACCCCATTTGCTGTGAAGGGATTTGGGAGGAAAAACATGAAGGGAGTTAATTCAAGACTTACAAATTGGCTCACGTAAATGAAATATGCTATAATTCCAAAGATCAGTTTTGGGGGTCAAATCATTTTGTATGAGTCATCCCGCAAGAACGGTGCCATAAAGCAAGATGATCAGTAAAAATGAAAAAAAAAGAGTAAAAAATACCCAAATTTTGAATTTACTGCTTGAGATCATATTATCCTCATATACGTCTGTCAACTGGGTTACAGTATAAATATTTCAAATATAATTCAGTTTTGAAACCTGGGCTTACCTCCACCCAGCTTTTCCTTGGGAGCTTGGGAAACTTGAAATAAAAATGTGTACAATGCGTGGACGGCTTTGGAAAACTATCTGCAACAATTCTCACATTTCAGCCGTAAAATTGCATTTCTTGTTATGATTTTATTTCAGGCTCTCCTTAAGTTCACTGGCCAGTTATTGCCATGGTACAGTATTTATTGCTCTTAAACACAAGCTATTTCACATGATGTTGAAGCTTATAATTTGCAGAATATTAACTCCCTGTTCTGAAAGTTTGATGACCTCGGGAAGGGGAAGGGCAGCAGAGGGGAAAGGTGGTATAATTCTGAAGTGTTCCAGGAATCCAGGCACAGTTGTTCAAGTGTCATCAATGTATACTTAAAAAGTATTTTTCTTTGTATTTCACTATTTTTTGAACCTCGCTGTAACAAAATGTTGATATAATGACAACGTAATCTTTGTGGTCTTAAGGATTCGGTTATGACAAGACTACTGTAATCAGCCTTGTTGCAGAGTGCACAGATTTTCAAGGTTTCTGGGGTGCACTTGTCTTATGAATAGAGTCTTTTCTTCGCTATGTGACTGTTTTATCACGTAAAACACTCTCCCATCTCAAGTCTAGATCAGCATCTCATATCTCCCAACCCCAATTTCTAGCCCACCACTCCTGTACTTTTAACCCAGATTTGGCAACCTACATCCCACTGACACGCCCCCACACCCTGCCACACCCCCTACCTGCACCCTCTCTTTTTCCCCCTTAGAACCAAGGACCATGACCCTGCCCTATTCTAATTCTAGCCCCAGTGGTGGCCGATATGATGATACCAAAGTCTGGATCTCTTTGAACAAGTAGAAGGAGGCTTTTACTGAAGATGTAGTCTGGCTTCCAGACATTTGGATTAATCCATCCTAAGATATTGATAAGGAAACTGCTATCTTCAGTCAATGACTTTGACTATTAAAGACTTGTGTCTTTTTGTACTCTCTCAGAGTGAATGAACTCTGAAGGTAGAACAATTCAGAGAGTGAGTGTACTCTGGAGGTAGAAAAAGTTGCTTGGTCTGGAACCAAGACTACTGAAGACCCTGGAAGCTTTTGGGCTTTACTTTTCAAATTTATTGCATCGTGGTAGGGTTCGTGATTGAATCATGCAGAGAATTACCTAAAACGCTTATTATCTCGTAAGTCTAGAAATCCTCACACTGACTGAGTGTATTCAGGAGAAGGTTGAAGTCTATGCAATGGTCAATTCCATCACTTTATAACTTTATAACATCTGACATGAGCCCACTAGTACATGAACTGATGAAATGTAGACCAGAAAAGGATAACTATCAAAGGGTATGGAAAATTAATTTTTAAAGTACAGAGATAGAATTTGTCTCATAGATCCTGACACACTGTGTGGTTTTCATTCTTGTATTGTATGGGTTAAACTTAGTGGTATATACACATGTAGGTCACAAACCCTATGAAATTGACATTACAAGAATATTTAAAATTTTATGGACCTGGCTTGTACCATGACGACCGCCAGGAGTAAATGTGCAGATGTTTCTGGCGAACAAAAAACTGAAGCACAGCACCAAGAAAGTGGTCAACACCAGTCTGAATGGACAAAGCAGTTCACTGCAAAGGGTAGAAGTTTTTTGTGGAACTCTCATAGAATAAATAAATAAATCTTTCTGTCTCCATTTCATATCAGATAGTCTGGCTTCCAGACATTTAGATTAAATCATCCAATATTGTCAGGGAACTACTGTCTTCACTCTTCAGTCAACTCCTTTGACTAAGACTAGATGTCCTGATGTCTTTTCTGGTCGCATGATGTGGACGAATCATGATTCGGACCCACATACTGGCTGAAGATATACATCTAGGCCTACAGTTTCCACGTTTGCAGGATTTGAAACTAAAATTCAATACCTAAGGATGTATACATTTAAATGCTGCCCGAGTTGTACCAGTGATCTAACTTACCACAAAATTGATGATGATGATTATCTATACATGGCTGTAAAAAATGGCAACCCATAAATTTTACATGGTGTAGTTGTATGTAGGTAGAAGGGAGAGTGGTATGAAGAACTGGGACATAACATTTTTTGAGCTGACCTAATTTCTAAAAATAGGCAAGTGAGTCACTGACTGGACGTCCAGTAGGCCAAAATGGGCAAATTCCTGATATTTTAGACTACAGAGGAATGACCATCTGATAACTGTGAAGACTTGTTTATCAGCAAGTAAACAAAATTTATGTCAATAGGTGAGTCACTGACTGGTCATCCAGTTGGTCAAAATGGGCAAATTCCTCATTATTTTAGACTTGAGAGGAATGACCCATTCTGACCCGACCGCCTCAGACTCAGAGTTGGTTAAATTGTTTGTGGAGACTTGCTTATCAATATCAGCAAATGAAACAAAATTAAAGTTAAAAGTTCACATGTCGAGGAGGAAATCACATTTATTTATTTCAACTTTTTCTTTCTGTTTGTTATGCCATGGACCTACTAACGAGGTCCATGGTTATGCTGACCTGAAGAATTTGGTTAGGAATCATTGTCATGCTCGAATGTTTTTAAAACCCCTCACTTCACAAAGTAAATTAAAATAGATTTTTTTTATAAATCAACAAATAAATAAATAAATAAATAAATAAATAAATGAATAAATAAATAAATAAATAAATAAATAAATGAATAAGTTAATAGAATAATGGTTTGAATTCATTGAACTACACCAGTGGTTATTATGAAGTCATAACATACACTAAAACTGAATGTATTCACTATCATAGGGAACCTGTCAGGGAAAACAAATAGATGAGAAATCACTAACAGACATTAGCAATAACTGTTATTCATCTAACCCAACCATAACCACTACAGTTTCCGGTAATACAAAAAAAAAATGATCAGTCCCAGCATTTACGAATGATTACCACCTTTACCACCACCTCTACCACCAGCTCCAACTCTGTCCCCAATACCACCACTACCTCCATAATCATTACCACTGTGACTACCACCACTGTTGCCACCATCCCACAACTGGTGCCTCTTGTACTGCTTCTTCAGGTACTACTCCCACCAGTTCTGCTGCAACTATATATATAGTAGTATTACCCCTACCTTGTCACTCCTACCACCATCACCACTTCAACCCCCTAACAACAACTCTCTGCAGCCTGATTTAGAATGTAAATGTTGTATTATCAGTGTTTCTAAAATGTATTGTACATAGCCAGTACTGTCCTCCAGGGGTGGTTTTACCACTTGATATTGATTTGTCATGAGTGAAATTAATAGTGTCCAAGGTAAAATGACCAATAAGTGACCCTTGTCCATCAACTGACACCCACAACTGACTTTCAAAGGGAATTACCCCCCCCCCTCAATCACGGTAACCATGAAGACCAATTTCTTCCATTGCCAGTGAATTATTTCTATGTCAGTTTTATCCTTGCTAACTACAAGTACTACATTTGCAAATTCATAAACCCATTTTGCCAACTTTGCATATTTATTGCCTTTAGCAAATGAGGAAACAGCAACCCTTTATGAACCCAGGGAGTGACAGCTAGCCCAGAAACAGGCCCTTTCTTCCAAGATCTGAGTAATGCCCCCCTCTGGTCTTTAGAGAGTTAGAAAATCCACTTGTTTTGGTGATATCACCATGTTGGAATGTACTGGTCAGACTAGGAGTTCATATTGAAATGTATATTATTTGTGCCAAAACCTCTGTCTGGGTTATTATCTGGTTGGTTTTTGAGGTTTACAGATTGGTGATAGAATTACCAGGGATGGCAGGATGATAGACATTGTCACAAAGTTTATGAAAATGACTTTCGGAGCAGCATTCCAATGGTGGAAGAATAACAAATGGAAATGGTCAAAAGTTTGTGGAGTTGATGTTAGAGGAGTAGGCCTATATATGTGTTGATGTTGGGATATTGTAAAGGATGCCTGTTGTCACGGTAACTGGCACTGACAAGGGAAATAGTGTGTTCAGGTCTAGGCCTATATCCTGACTAACTTTTAAATTTTGAAAATAGGGGTGATAACTAATCTGTGTTGGCATGCTCTAGGTCCATTTATTTTCTTCAATTTCTTTGGGCACCACTTCCTCCATTTAAAATGTTCTTGATCCGAATTGTGTCCAAGGGCCTACAGGTGTAACAATATTGATGGGTCAGAGGGTGCATTGCATATTAACCACCATATATGAAACCATGCACATTTTTCAGATTTTCAGTATAAGGTATTAAATAACAGAAGTCGTGGCATATGTTTATTATTTGTTCATGCGCCTATACATTTGACTGTTTATTAGCTTATTCCCCTGATCTGGAAACTGGCATTGTGTTTTTTACATTTATCGTGTATCCAAACATTTACATACAGTACAAGTCTTCTAATTTCCAAATTTTCCATAAATGGAACAAAGCAATTATTGTAACTTTATTACAGACACCAGTGTTCATACAGAAGACAGATGTCAACAGATTTGTCTGACAAATTTTGCTTTTGGAGGTCAGAAAAGTCCCTCGATGACAATTTTAGAAATGTCAAATTCTGAAAATTGTTAAAAGACATGTGTTTTAACACTTCTCAGGAGTATGTCAAGAATGCAGAATTGTGGAAATAAAGCACAAATTGTTTGGAAGTGTTTGGGGGAGTTGGAAGGGCTAACCCTTGTACAACATCTGACCTGAAATGACCTACATGTACTTGTAAATCTGAGAGTTCTAACTACCAGAAAAGACAGAAAATCAGAAATAATATGGATTTTTTGGCCAAATTTTTGGCTTCATCTGGAAAGGAGTTGTCATTCAGTCTTCTAAGGAACAAGGTGATAGTGTCATAAAATCATTAGAAATGCTTGTACTGTACATTTCCTCACACAATTCGAACTGTCAATATTTCATGTTAGTGTTTGATTGTGTTTGAGGAATAGATTTTATTTTATTTTTTTCTGGGGTGGGGTGGGGGGGCACAAGAGAGGAGATAAAAGCGTCAGTGTGCATGTATCATTGATTAAAGTGTAGACCTACTGAATTTCCTCAGAAATGCAACATTTTCCTTTGTGGATAGGATGGGTAAGGGGGTGGCTGGGAAGAGGGAGGGGTTTGACTGAATAAATCATTGCCCCCTTTAAAATGAATGTTTGTATACATATGTGCATGCAGAATTGTAGATCTTGCCAATAGTGTCCATAGTGTATAGATTAAGATTTCATAACACAGTTTCCTGCAATATTGGTTAAAACTGATGACAGTTCAGACCATTTTACAAGGCCAGGTGTCAGAAATGACACATACTGTTTGGAATGGCAAAAAACAGTGGCGCACCTGCAGTTGTTGGTATTAAAAAGAAATGTGTACTTTATGATTAATCCCATGTATTTTTTTTTTCAGTTTTGGTTTAGCGGTTTTGTGGGGACTGTATATTTACCACATTTTATTTGCTTGTTTACACTTGTCTTGTAAACAACTAAGTTTTCCCTCAAGCAAAATAATGTGGAAGTATGCATTATTGATTTTAGACAAATAAATAGCACAGGTTAGTTGCCCCCTAAAGTTCACAGGAATGATCGAAATAGTACTGGCTTTAGCATGATTCAGGAGCAGGCCCTACTGAAACCCTCTAACTTATAAAGGGTTTTTAGCGAGTCACTGACTTTGTTCACATAATTTGGGTTTATTGTCCTGGTTTTAACAATTTAACATTGTCTGCAAATTGTTTGAGTTTAAAGTTATATGTTTGCTGTTCATGCAGGAAGTTGTAGCTTACCTGTGTCTACGGTGCAACAAAACAATTTTTAATTGGAGTTGCTGCATTCAAAATCATGTATTGTACATGTACATGACCGCTCTGTTTTGAATACCCAGTAAGACGTTTATAGGAACTACGTTGATATTCAGATAGTGATTTACGTTTAAAACCTAAGAACAACAATAATACACAAACAAACAAACAAACAAACAAACATGATAAAATCAATTGAAAAATTCAACTATAACATGCATTCTCCTTGGCTACGGGAACCGGATCTTCCCTGTGTTAACTCAATGGATTTTCAGAATCTCAGTTGCAACGGGTTAATAGACCCTAGGCTTAGATATCTTGTTGTTAGTCTCCAACGAGTTAAAGGTTAGTGACATCATTGGGAACACTTGAAAATGCCTCAAGAACCAAATGAGTTGAAATATACACCAGCTGTTCACTAGCAGATGTGAATCTCCCACCTGGGAGGATTTGTCTGTAATTTGTTTACTTAAGGAGAATCAAGCATAAACATAGGAGTATCTTATTCTTTGCCGGGTAGGATAAAAATAAGCCCCATAGAGAGCCACACAGCAGGTTTCCATGCTACTAGTGATATTGATGTTGTTTGTTTTAGAATGGGTGAACGTTTGACTACAAGATTTTCACAGGAGAAGCCTTGCATAGTTTACTTGATTCTAGAGTAGTATCAGCCCAAGTAGAGGACTACCCCCAATCATGTCATTTACCTTTAAAGCGTGGTCAATCCTCAGCAAAATTTTTATTCATATGCATGCATAGCTGAACTTGAATGCCGGTAATACTGATCATCATCTGATTATTATCTGGTAAAATCAGCTGTGTATTTTCCATTATATTATTTTTTTAGCAAAGAATATAAACAAATATAATATTAGTGTATTTTTCTTTTCCGTAGTTGTGTAGTCAATCAGAAGCTACATGTATGGACATGTAGTTACACATGTGGTGACCATCTGATTTTCACTGGTGCAAAATAAACGTAGTAGTTTTATCGCTCGTTGCCATTTCAATTACGGTAGGTGTTGGCCAGTTGGGCTAGTGTTACGGAGTTCATAGGCCTACAATAAATATCCACTCAGATAATATGCAGGCATTTGGTTTGGATATATACTTGTAGATAATACTGTGGAATTACAAGTAGATAGTGCTCTGTAAAAATTGGAATGAGGTAATTTGTTTCAATTAGATTATAAACTTAAATTACAGTGCTAATACACAGTGTAATTGAATGAGATAAATATATTTGAGCTAGATTATGGATAAGATTATACATTTTAATGAGATTAACAGACTTTGAAAAGTTTGAATTAGAGTGGAATTGAATAATATATTTGAATTAGATGAGACAAGACCCTTAAAAACTGTAAGATAATGTAGTACAGTACACTAAAGTGTAGATTTATGGTTAAGTGGATTTAAATTAATGTGATTCATTTTAAATGAGATACATTTAAATTTGAGTGGAATTAGATTATATATTTGAATAAGCTGAGATAACACTCTTAAAAACCATAATATAATGTAGTACACTAAAGTGTAGATTTAGAGTAAAGTGGACTAAATTAACGTAATTCATGTAAATGAGATACATCTGAATTTGAGAGGTATTAGATAATATATTTGGATTAGATTAGATAATGCTATTGAATTAGATAATTAGAGGAGATAATAAACTGCCCAGTCTATTTCCTGATTTGTTGTGGGCATCACACGGTGACCCTTTAGATGCACTTGTACAGTTTACCTTTCCTAGTATTTGCTGAATATCATAAATTTGTCAGGAGTATAATTATCGGCCCATAGAAACCAAATGCACAGGAAATACTGGCAACAATTATGCAGGTCAGTGTGAACTTTACAACCAAGTATTAACCCATTCAATACTAAGACCACATATTTGTGGTTTGCCTTTTTATCTTGGAATGTGGCTGTATGTACCCCATATAATGAATATGTTAAAGTAGAGAAAAATATCAGCTTTTCAATGAACTAAGTGCTACAATGTCACAATGAATATTCATTTTGTTATGAATTTTTAAATGAGATTTAACCAGAATATTCATAAACTTATCAAATTGGCAATGGCTGTTGTTATGATGAGGCTTTGGGTTATTCCACTTTGTTAGTAGGTGATGTATTGAACTAATTGAGGAACATATTTTACGGACGTGTTTTTCTTTTTTATGTCATTTAAAAGTGAAAGTTATTCAATCAAAAATTATTTTTAGTCTTAAATTTCACAAGAAAAATAAGATATTAAAAATTTCACCAATAAATAAATAATTAGGCGAATGTTTGACACATCATTCAATGCCCATTACCCTTTATATATAATTGACTATTCCAGTATGTTGCCGATATGATGAGAAAGCCATTTTTTAGCGATTATTTTACTCTGGACAGGCTCTAGTATTGAATGAGTTAAGCTGATAATTGCTTACAGTCTGTGGTCTGTCTAGGAATTTCAAAAAAACTAGGGAAAAATGAAAATGTTGTACATGTACTTAGAAGTGGTATTTTTCTTCAAGGTGCCAAATACTTCAAAACATTTAAATCATGTCAAAAGTATAAAGTGTTAAATTATTATTTTTTTTTACAATTTGCTGGTTTTACTTCTTGGGAGCCTAGCAGTACTTCGGAGAATTGTTCGAGGAGAGCACAATTTCACGACTCCAGAAGTCGTCTGTGGCTCTCCAAATTAAAACCGTATGACCACAGGCCTGCATGGGTGGTTGAAAACATCGAATGGAATGTTTAAAAAGAGAATTTACAGTGTAACTGCCCCTGAACTTGGGGAAAGGTTCATCGACTGAGCAGTATTTTGATCATTACAGAAGAAAGTGCATGCGGTGTGTAAAACTTGAATCTATTTACATGTATGTAAAGTGTACATATGTGTACATGTACTGTACAGTGTGCTATGTATTGATATGCTGTAGTCTATCACAACATCAAAGTGGATTGCCCCAATCCTTTAAAATGAGTTTGATTTATTTGTGAAAGTTACAGTTTTTGCTCAGTTTTGATCCACAGAAAGAAAGATATAAACCACAATGTTTAATTGTAGATAGCAATTGATGATTTTTTTTGTCATGTCACACTTTGAAAATATTCTTTTTTGCTCAATAAAAAAAATCAATCAAATTTATTATAAGAACACTCACCATTTTATTCAATTTGAATTGGAACAGTCCTTATTTTCATAAATCTGACCTTTATGCCTAACAGGTGAAGATTGATTTATTTGAATCTTTACAGTTTACTGTTCTGAATGATTGTAAAGTATCCCTTGATAATCTAAGTTTTGGGTATAAAAATGAAGGACATTATCTGTGATAAGACTGTAAAACACATAAATGAGCATGTTAAAGCCCAAGTTTAGTTTTGGGGATTTTTTGTTATTTGAAAGCTTTATGCCCCCAAATGTCATACCTGCAATAATAGATTCTGAATGCGATAAGTTTTTTACTATGCCTGCCGCAACGAAGTTGCGGCAGGCACTTATGTTTATGTGGTTGTCCGCGTCCGTCTCTCCGTCGTTACCGATCTCGTTACCGTACGATAACTAAGAACCGCTGATCGGATTTCATGTAGAACTGGATCAGTATGTACTATGGGCAACAATTGAACTGATTAGATTTGGAGGCTGCAAAGGTCAAAGGTCAAAGGTCCCGGGCCTAAAAATATGTTTGAATTTGGGCTCGTTACCGACGCTAACTTGTGAACGGCGGTCGGTCATTTGATGTACTTGGGTGACAGCTATTATTATGAAGCAACAACTTAAACTGATTACCGATATTTGGGATTTGAAAAGGTCAAAGTCAAAGGTCACCGGGCGCTTAAACAATATGGTTTGAGTTTGGGCTGCAGTGTACCGTGCGATAACTTTTGAATGGAAAGGGTTGGATTTGATGTAACTTTGGTGAAGTATTATTGTGACGCAACAATGAACTGATAAGATTTTCGGAGGTCAAAGGTCAAAGGTCACCAGGCCTAAAATAATGTTTGATTTGGGCTCGCACTTGCGATAACTGTGGAACGGCGCGGGGATTTGGATGTAACTGTGTGAACGGATGCATTATTGAAGCACAATGACATGATTAGATTTTGGTGGTTGAAGAGAGTCAAAGTCACTGGCCTAAAAGTATGTCTGACGTGGGCTCGTTACCGCTATAATTTATGAATGGAAGTGGATTTTGACTGTAACTTGGCGTGAAAGGACTGATATTATGGATGAACAATGAAATTATAAGATGACTTTTGGAGTTTGAAAGGTCAAGTCCAAGGTCACCCGCTAAAATATGTCTGACTTAGGATCGTTACCGGCGATATATTGTGAATGGCCTGAGTTGATTTATGATGTAACTTGTGTAGAAGTATGTATTATGATGCAAAAAATGAACTGATTAAGATTTGGGTTGAAAAGTCAAATGGTCCAAAGTCACAGGCCTAAAAATGTGACGTGATTTCGGCTCGGTTCACGATAACTTAAGAAGGCAATGTGTGATTTGGAATGTAACTTGGGTGAGTATGTATTATATGGGCACCAATGAATGAATAGATTTTGGAGTTAAAGGTCAAAGCTCAAAGGGTCACGAGGAGTGAAAGAAAAGTGTCTGATTTGGCTCATCACATTGATAACTAAAGATGGCTGTCCCGTTTTGATGTTACTTGGTGACATATGATGTTTATAACGGTATCAATGGAAAAACAATCAGATTTCAGGGCTATAAAAAGGTCCGAAGCTCCAGGTCACACCAGGCCTCCATACTTAGTGCGTTAAAGATTTACCACCCAATAACATGAGAACGCTTATCGGATATTGATGTTAATTGGAGTGAAGTACAGTGTATAAATGTTACCAGAACTGATCATAGTTGGAGTTAGGTAAGGAAGGTTCCACCAACACTTAGATATCTAAGATAAGCTTAACCTTATGATATTGAGTATTGGTGGTTAATATGTATATGGGGCATAGATGAGATTTCAGAGTCTGACGGTCAAGCAGAGGTTACGATGCCCGTAATTCCAAAGTTTGGAATAGGACGGGGAGGCGACGGCATACCCCATCGGCTGCAGTGCAGCACCGAATTGCTTCAGTTAAATTATTTAATGAAAAAATCTCGGTGTGAACACACCCAAAATTTTACATATATACATCTTAAGGCGTTAAAAGGATTTAAGGTTACATGTGATATACCGCTGAAAGGAGCAGACTTGGTCTTTCAGATTGAGCGTATAACTATATAAATAGCTTTTTTTTGTCTTTGATTTTTTTTTAAAATTAATTAATTCGAAAAATGAACGGGGGGGGGGGGGGGACCCCCGACCATTTTGACCTATTTTACATTACAGTGCATCCAAAGGGTTAAAAAATGTTATATTGAGTAATACCTATCTGAAAGAGCTCTGCCGTTGCATCTTTCAGATGAGGTATAACAATGTATACCTTAAAGCTTTTCAACCCTTTTATAGATGACTATAATGTAAAATTTTGGGGTCGTTCCACGAGATTTTTCAATTAATTTAATTAAAAAAAAACTAAAGACATTCAGAATCTATTATTGCAAAGGTTATGACATCATGGGCATAAATAGCTTTCAGATAAAAAAAATTCCTCCAAGAACTAAACTTGGACTTTAAATATACAGAAATGCTGCTGAATTAACCCCACTTGATTTTCCTGTGAATTTGGATGATAAATGCTGATAAAAACACCATACAACTTCATAAGCCAAATCAGTTTTGTGTACTGCAATGTCTGTGACTTAATAAGTTTGTTTATTGTTTCAGTTTGCATAATTTCCAGGAAAAGGGCTGGTCACCATTATTTACTCTATCATTTGTTTTTGTAATATTTTTGTTTTGTTTTTGTTGTACATGTGTATGTATTATTAGTTTTAGGGGTTAGTAGTAATAGCTGGAAAAAATATTTTGCACCATAATAAAATATTAAAAGTCAAATACAATTTTCCGTCCACCTTCCCCAGAATATGAATACTGTATATACTCATATTCTGTATATACATGTAGGTGTATCATAATAATTAATGTAATAATAATTTATTCCAAATAGTCACACCATATGTTTTATTTTTTTTCTATGCCTGCTTTCTACATGTAAGTTTTCTTGTGGCCAGTAAAATATTTATTCGAATGAGCAGTAAAGAGCAGAGGGATTACTCACTACCGATTAACGAGTCTACTGATGCGCACGCCGCATTATTATAACTGGACATTGGCCTGGGGCTCTATTTCTTGACCTGATTCGGAAGTAAAGTATTTTGTTGGTAAGATGCTGTTTACATTTTGGGGTAAATTAAATACTTGTCCTTCTCAGGCATTACCGTAGTGTTTGTCCAAATCCATTGATATGTTATTTTGCCCTCCAGAAATCAATGATCAAGTCATGGACTTTTTGTGTTAAAGGCATCGTTTAACAATGTTTCCAGTTTTAAACATTTCTGAGCTACATGATCCTCCATTCCACTAGTGTCTCTGATAAGGTCTAGAAATGAAGTCCTAAAAAAATTGCAGTTCAAAATGATCATTAAACCTTGCACGCGAATGTTGCAATTTTTCACATTCGTACAATTAAATTCATTAATTCAATAATCATCATAATTAGTTTGACAAATGGCCATAATGCTTTTAAAAGCAACATCTATCAACCAACATCATTACCAGTATCAATAGTGCAATAAGGAAAGCAAGATTTAAAGAAAATATCTAAATAACAATCATCATTATGAATTATCCCCTCTGAATTAATTCAGCATGCAAAGAGTTAAGTGCTTTAAAAAGTGAAAAATCAGTGAGTGACCATTCCAGTGTTCTCCCATGG
>JZLH01S0627370.1:43188-63916 GCA_001188425.1 Eucidaris tribuloides | reverse complement strand
ATGGCCTGAATTCAGGTATTTATCCTAGTAGCCATGCTTTATTAGACATTAAATATACAACAAATGAGAACAATCTTCAATGAAGTGGTATCACAAACAGAGAGCAAACAACACGTTTATAACAAAATCAACACAGTCTAGTGGGTGAGGGCAACTATCTATTGATAAGCAGCTTGTGAGTTCAAAACCCTACAGCAAGATCTTGTTCGTATGTTTTGATGAGGAAGTAAGGTCATTTGATGATAATGGAGAGGATTTCAGATCAATTATATGCAATCTACATTTTCTAACTATTTGACTTACTTTCCATTGATGACAGGTGTTAACTCTTCAGTCGTTGTTACCATATTCCTGAAAGAGAAAAAAAAATAAATTTTATCATTATTTGAATAAAATGTGATTTGCAGTGTAACTGAGATGTTTTCTAGCATTCAAGACAAAATAATGATGTAAAACATTTCTGTTTCTCAAACAATGTTAGGATACTTTTTGAGTAATTATAAGAAGTTCCACTATATCCATGAAATATTTCAGATTTTTTTGTCATATCAAGATGATTGAACAAATTAGTACAACATACTTGTGTGTCTACAAATAGTCATATCAATGTGTGTATGCATAATTTTCCCAATGATTGATTTAACTGATTTATTTCTTACATTCCATCAAATTCATTACAAATTGTCAGCCCCAAAGAACATTTAGAAGGCAATTTTGTTTACAAAAATTTTGACAAAATCATCAGCTTGCCCCAACAATGACATTAAGAGTATTTCTTAGTAATTTGGGCAAGTATCAGTGTCTATACCACATCAATAATTTCAAAGCTTTCAAGTGATGTGCCTCATGTTTGAAAACTTTTGTTATGTATATATTGAAACCTGTACACTTCATTGTTTAACAATTTATTCAGTTTTAATGGAGATCTTCATATCTACATATACAAAATACAACTATCTCAAATGTATTTTCTAACAGTCACCAGTCACAACAACCACAACATTGTCCCATTCGATGGAGAAACTATTAAAAACACTATTTAACATTGTGGAAGCCCCAGCTAAAAATTATCAAACTGACCTACACACGAGTGTTTGAATGGATAAATAAACACCTTAGAACACAAAACTTTAGACAATTATGCTGTCACTAGCAAATTATATACAGATAAATATCAGTACATGAATTAATGTCCTGGGGACAAAAATTCTGTAACACAGCAGTCTATGGGGGAAAACTGGAAAGGTCACATATTGATTTCACTTTGTAAATGTATGCAATGATAATTTTGAACTGCAATTTTTTCAGGGATTCATTTTCAGACCTTGTCAGAGACACCAGTAACATGGAGGATGATGTAGCTCAATTTATTTTTAAAAGTGGAAAATTGTAAACAAAGCCTTTGATACTCACGTTAATTGCGAGACCCTCGTTATCCTCCGATGGGGGTAGGTGAGGGTGTGACTTCCACCACAACTCCTGGAGGCTACAAAGTAGTCAGGGACATCTTGGTAATTACCACTGGAGAAGGAGAGAAGACAGAGACTTCAAATTAACCAACAGAGGGTGACAAGATGACATAAAATCAAATGCAATTTTGTTGAATTCCACAACTTGAAATGTTTGCCTCTTCCTATATTTTGCAAATCATGGGTTTTTTTAATGTTCAGGGAAACTGCTTGTTCAGCATATCCACTATATTACCCTACAGGTGCACACAAATATAGACATTTCATGCTGTGCTCTGATCTTGCTATATATGGGAAACACCAATACCACTTTATTTTTAGGTGTTCAAGTCAAGGACTATCTCCGATTTCACTCATTTAAACCATTTCAACATTGGATGAATGTATCTTGGGACAAACAAATATTATGTAGCAACCTTATATAAGAAAATCCCAGGTGCTTTTAATGCTTAATTCCATGTTTAACATAGAGATTTTCTTATCAGAGGACAAAAGTTTAATGACTTAAATTCATTAAGGAAGAAAATTCACATAAAAGTCACTTGTGCATGAATAATTTCACTATTTGCGACAAAAAAACTCTGTGAAGAATAACTTAGACGTGCTTATATGGTGTGTGTGATATGAAACATTCTCTTAAGTGTACCCAGAGAGCGTAACTCATGGCACTATTTGAAATATATGTGCATAAATGCAGTGTGGATAGAAATGTGGAATACAGAATCTTATGCACAACAGAATGTTGTATCAAGATTGAATCACCCTGAGTATGGAGATATATAAGTGGTTGGTGTACTGAGTATACACTGTGCAGTTAAATTGGCAAGGGTATATAGTGCTGCATTGACAGCAATAATAATGATGGATTGACATGAATAATATATATGAAAGCATCAAGGTTAGCTACGATACAAATAAATAATGTGAGTGAATGGAGTTGTTAATGATGTATGTAATCACTAGATTGCAGCTGGTGTATAACTCAAATTATATGAACTGAAAGCAATGTCGTTTCTCCATTACAGGTGAACTGCTAGGTAGTATTGTTGTAAAGGAATGCTGATTTATGCTACTGCTACTCTAATACTGCAGAATTACTACAATTACTGCTATACTATTACCACTACCACTACTGCTACTGCTACCACTACTACTACTATAACTGCTGCTAAACTTCTTACTACTAGTGTTGGAGTCGAGTCCACAAATATCGAGTCCGGGTCCACAGATAAATAAACCCTTGCCATTCATTTTACATAGGGACTTGACGTCGAGCTGAGTCCCAAGTCCACTAAATTGGACTCCAGTCCGGACTCGACTACAACACTGCTATTTATACTACTACTACAACTTCAACTACTGACTACTACTAATGGTACTACTACTTCTACTAACTACTAACATTGTTACTACTACTAGTAGCACTATACTTTTACTAGTATCACTGCTGCTTCTATTACTGTCATTATTGCCAATACTAGTATCAACTTCTTCCAATATTCCTTTTACCACTACTACTCCAGCTAACACTGCTACTGCCACTACTATTACAGCCAATCATAAAACCTGCCATACAATAGTAAACCAATTGATGAAAACACAATCAAGATAAATCACACATTGTGATTGATGCAATAGTACCATTAAGCCCACTATGATGCACAAGAATGCAGAGACAAGAAGATAAATCACACTTTTTTATCAAGGCCATTCGAGGGGAAGAGGTATTACAAAATGAATAATAAATCAAAGTCCCAATAGCACGTGTATCCATAGTGACAAGAGAATAAGCGTGCCGGCACAGCAAACAACTGTGATCGATGGTGGTGTCCGTAATATGAGAAATAATGAATGGACAAGGACAGGTGAGTATTCTCTCCTGTGACTCGTCACATCCAAGAGCACCGGAGTTACATTATTATTATTATTATTTTTTTTTAGTGAATGATAACCATTAGAATAATAACTGCAGGTGTAAACTTGGCACTGGCATCAAATCTGCCAAATCTTCATCTTCACGGGGGCGGGGCAGGGGGGGAGAGATGGTGCTATTATGTGTTGCTATTGTGAGTTCAATGCAAAATATTGACATGTAATGATAAAAATTGTGGGAAAACTTAGAGGCCATATTTAATAAGACGTTGTCCAATCTTGGCATAACAGATGCAGCATGGTTGGGTGCGGCAGCGGGGCAACAGCCCTTGACCCCCATCATTTAGGCAATTTTTGATAGAAAAATAATTATGATCAGTGATTGCTACCTGTTCTTATGTCTGATTAATCACCCTTTTCAGGTCCCCCCCCCCTGAAATATTTTGGGGAATGTACGGTACATTGCTGAAAGTTTGCACCCTCCTTTTACAATTTGTGAATCTGCTGCTGTAATATTACCATATGGTAATTTCTTTTGGTGGATATTTGGTAAAAACTTACTATGAAAGATTTTAGCATATTTTCCATAGATTTTGTTCACAGTGTTTTGCTACAAGTCCCTTTCTAAAGTTTGGCAAGTGCAAGTGCAAAATATATATCTATGTACAAGTCCCTTTCTAAAGTCTAGCCAAATCACACATACCAGAGTGTAATTCTCATACATCGTTGCTGCGGTGACAAAACCTTCTATCTCCAGTTTTGGTGAAAAAGAGATTTTTAGGCAATCTTGTAGCTGAGGAGCCAGATTTTGGATTTTTGTTCTGCCCAAATCTTACACGTCAAATTTAAGAATAGAGCCCCTGTCAAAAGGTAAAAAGATGAATCTCCCATATGTTTTTTTTTTTTGGCTCTCCTGAACAATTAACATTTATTGAGACAGGTTTTATCATCTCAGCGATAATATGTACATAATATGATCTTGATCATTAAATATGTGTACACGATAGACTTGTGCAATGTGTGCATGAATAAACAGTCGCAACGCAAAAACTGTAATGACCCTCTATTTAAATATTGGAGTGAAAAGAGTGGGAAGAAAAACGAATACATTAACTGAAAAGTTGGAATAAAAATTAAGTAAATGAAACAGCATGCTTGAAATGAAAACCATGCACACAACAAATCAACTCACCGTGATAACCTGTTATTGTTGTTAATCCATGCATTAAGAGCAAATCAAAATATGTTTGAAAACACAAAACATAAAATGGTTAGAAAAATTAGCGCTGCAATGAGGCTTATGAGCAATTTTCCCCTCGCTTTTCCATTATTTTTTTAATGAAGCAGTATGATATTAGATGACAAATTAGTCATTTAAATCATTCATTAATTTATTAATGTCTTTGTAAGCAGGACTTAACTTTATTTGTAGCTGCAGTTTCGTTTATGTCACATATCTCTCTTCAATGGTTTTAATATTGATTTCAATATCACAAAAATGCACACAATTCTTTTAAATATGTAAACGACCAAAGATCCATAATTACTTTTTTCATGAGCTCATGCTTAATATATTGTTATTTGAATAGTTTGAAATTCTCACAAACTTATAACATAGTCTAAAATTACACTGCATAACACATACACAAAAGTGAATAGAATTTTGTTTCTTAAGATTGATTTATATCATAAGTGCATGCATTGTAGAAGAAACACTTCAACTTTGATGATAAGGCTAACAAACAGTAGAGTACATGCTTAATTATCCTTCTTGCTGAAAAATCAAGTTTTCTTTCTCTCTCCTGTTGTTGTTTTTTTAAATTAAATAAACATTAAAGTTGTGTGCAGTCCAAATAGCATACCCTTTATAGAAAACAAACAAAACGTCAACTGAACAAAATAAACAGTAAAACAAGACAGAAAAGGAATTCAGAAAATGATGGGTGCTCAATCACAAACTGGTATCACATAATATGTATTTCAGCTATTGTGCAAAAATCTACACCTGTATGAGATACAAGGTATGTGAAAAATAAAATAATATAATAAATCAACACAATAAAATCCTGGTCTCAAGTACGAAAATAAATGAATACAACACAAGACAAAGAATAATGAAAATATAAAAGAGTTTGTTTTGGTGAAGCGCAACTGGGCACATTTTGTTTCTGGATTGCCACATTTTACACAATGATTGTATATGAATCACACGGCAATATCTTTTCTTTTTGCAAGGAGTGAGTGCGGGTTATATATTGTTATATATTATTTACAACAGCAGCTGCAGAATGAATACATTTTGAATCAATGATTTTACAATAATATAGAATACCATGGATAGATCTGGTGACATATTTTGCCCCCAGCTGATTTACACAATTCCTAATCATGGACCCCGAAATCTTGTTTTGTATTTGTGGATACCATAGTATTTACAAATACTGCAAAAGAAATGTAATCCATGCTGCTGCCTCAAAAATCTATTTCTTAATCAATCCATATCTGAAGTCTGATCTGGCACATTTAAGGATTACAATCAAGTTGGAGGTAGTTTGGACTTGTTCCTGCAAATATACTTCATCAACAACAAAATATGATTGATCTCCACTGAGAAAAGTTGTAAAATTAACAACCCAAATCATCAGCATTATTGATATAACTTTTGTCCCAATCAGTTTTGTTTTCATGGCAATTGGTGTCAGAAGACCAGTGTGAATCTAGAGAAACAATTAGTTGATTAGATGGGCAAACCAAACATCAAACCTAGTTAATAATGTGGACACACAGCGTAAATAAAATAATGGTGCACTGGTTTAACTGCAAACGTTCTCCACGCCCACGTAAACGGAAGCTTTGTGTTCATTTTATTTACCTCGGACTTGGGGACTGTGTCTTTGAACGCAAGAAGTCGGTCATCTGTCGGGAGTGTTTGAGCCTCATCAGCTCACCGGGGATGGGGCTTGGGGTGGGGTTGGACTCAAGTTTCAGGAATTCGGTCTCGGGAGGGAGGGACATTGCCATTCTTTTAGGACGAAGGGAGTTATGTCGGTTGAATTTTTTTTTGGGGGGGGGTACAAGGGAATGTCATGTTGCAAATTATAATGACGTAAAGAGAAATCCATGCAGCATGCAATTAAATGGACAGAACAGAAATTAATTAGACATGTTAGCAAGCAAGGACGTAGAACAATTCTCTTTTACAACTGTTGCTGTCTTTGTATTAACATGTTCCTTCCCAGACTCTGCAAAAACCGTCACATTTAGACCACATGCTATTTAGATCCAGCAGATAATGAGTTAAATTCAGAAGTGTTGTTCCCTTTTTTTCACATTGTAATTAAACTTCAACATTTGACCTGAACTGTTGCCGATTTCCTTGACAATTTATGTTTGGTTTATGTATCACACTACCGCTAACTCATAATTTGTACCATATCAGAAAAACTGTTTTAAAAGTAAGTCCTAAGTACTTTAAATTTGTACAATTTTGTCTTTATTCAGATGTTTATTTGATTTTTTCCCCACAAAACACAGCATGAAACAAAAACAGAACTTCACAAGCTCCAAAATATGAAGTTGGTTAAACCTGGACAAAGTTATTACACAGACGTCAACGCACAAGCCAGGTCTACTGGCTTACGTTCCTTCCCATTCATACCTACCCATCTTCCAACTTATAGCCATACGTGTGCTGGAACTGTAGGTTTCTGAGAGGTGGTATGGCGGCCATTTTGGGCCGGGAGTTTAGCGGCTGCAGGGGAGCAGCGATGCAGCCCGGGGCTCGGGCTGTGGGGAGGGTCTGGCCGTGCTTCCCGTCAAAGTGGACTATGTAGGCCATGATGTCCTGGCCTCGTTGCCTGGCCAGTTCTTGACGGTACAACGCCCGCTGGTAGTGCTGGACGTTTCGGCCGGGCCTGTCCCTGGTGGTGTTGTTAGAGCGGTGCATGAAGGAAGGATGGAAGATGACAGCAGAGAGGAGAGAGAGATAGAAATAATGGATGGATGGAAGATAGAGAGGTGCATATAGGTAGGATGGAATGACTTTTGATGATGAGGTAGTAACTACAGAGGAGAGTTAGCAAAGTAGTGGAATGTTCATGAAGAAATGCATGAAATGAGAAAGCATGTCCTTTGATTGTGTTAGTGAAGAGATTTAAGTTGTATTCCAGTAAAGTACATTAGTACAGTACTTGATTTTTTATTTTTAAATTAAAATGTATGCATTTCTTAGTTCAAACCCAAAAGTTCAACAAAAAATGAATAAAATTACTTCAAGAAAATTGGACAATTATTTTTCATCCTATCATCGTGAATAAATGATCACGTGACATTCAAAGCCTTTCAATACTATTCTCAGAATATCATACATTTATGTAAAGTTTGCAGAGTTTATATACAAAGGTACTGAGAAAGCTAAAAGGTGGTTTACAATGCAAGAAGAATCAGGAATGGTTGATTTTGATGCACTTTAGCTTTACCTTGTAATTGTTTTTCCTTATGACTAGAATCAAGATTCTAAGGTAGTATGGATACAGACAGTAAGGCAGAAAAAGGATGGTATTAGTATGATATGAAATAGAGGGTAGGTGCAGGCCATCATGAAAATGAAAGAAGAATTTATGGAGACAGCAGGGAGGAGATTCCTGACTTGCTTATTTTTGCTTTATGGTAGCAATAATTTTATGCTGAGCCTAGGGGTACCTGTTTTCCTGCCTGAAAAGCAATCTTTACTTTTAATCACATTACTACGAAAATAATGACTCACTTTTTCTGGGCAGCTCTGATTTGCTCCAGCTCAAAGGTTGTGTATGGTCTCCCAGTCCTGTTGCCAGGTAAGCCTTTACTTTCTGGCAATGATGCCAATGGCCTGTTGTGTGTGCAAAATGAAAACATTCAATATCAACACTAATAACAGCAAGCTCGTAATCATATCATTGCAATACATTTTCCCATAAAATTAATAAAGAACAACAGTTTACAAATTGTAATTTCATTCACTGTATATACCCTACATGTATGAGAACTGTTCTTATATTTTGATTACAAAATGAAACCTGAATTGATTGATTGATTGATTGATTGATTAATTGATTGATAGATAAATAGAGCAAAATAAAGTATTACACAGGGCCCTGTTGCAAAAAGCTTACCAGTGACATTATGGGTGAATACATAAGGGGAGGGCCAAGATGATGATGACAACATATTGCAATTGAGTAACAGGAGGGGAAAATTTTTCTGTAAGAAACTTCCATGTTAGATATTTTACTTCCACGTTGTATTTCATCAGGACATATTAAAATTTGAATATTATTACACAGGGTTGACACTTACGCTTGAGGGGCCATGTCCAATGGTCTATCGCATGAAATGCAATGGAACTTTTGAAGTGGTCTGCAAAAGAACAAACAGTTAAAAAAATTTGTAAGCACTGCATACATAAATGTCAAGATTGATTGTATTGTAACAATTAATAATATGATACAGTCATTGGAAAAATAGATGTAACGGCTAATGATGGAAATGGGAGAAAAGAAATGATGGACGTAATTTCATTCTTCACTTAAACTTAATAAACTATAATAACTAGTCACAACAATTTGGAAGTGTAACAAACCAAAGAAAGTGTGTGCAAGGGATTTTACACTATGTTAATTTTTGGATATTACAAAAATCTTCCACAGACATATTCACACATATCAACATATAAACAAATATGTATAGTTTGAATAAATCAGTGACTGTTTAATAAGAATCATAGTTCACTTTTTTCGTTTTATTTCAGAAGGTCATAGACATTACATACTTTGTCAAAATCTTGTAGCTTACTAGATAATCTATAACTGAAACACACAGTTAACATTTACATTTCTGCCATATACTCATTATAAAATGTACTACCTAATCTTATTTGAAGTCTTACAAATAAACCAGACTCAAAGGATCTCACGTCAGACACTTGAGCATTCCTTTTAACAAATAATAAATCAGAATTCACAATGTAACATACTTCCTAAAGCCAGCAGCATCTTCAGTAACCTCTGGCTCCTTCCTGACAACCTTGGCACTGACTGATTTGATACGATTGTCAAGGTATGCCTTTAGTGGATCCAGTTCCATGCGGTCAAGCTTATTGTCAATGTCCAGCTTGAGCTCACTGACCGCCGAATCCCACGCCACTCTCTGATATGAGGATAAAAACCATGAAAATATATAGTTTTAAACATCCCTTTTTCCACATTCCTACATATTATGGTCATTTATTTTTATTTTACACATTACTATTTCTCACAGTTACAATTAATTTGAGACATGCTGAAAAAATAAATTGTATGTGCTTCACACCATATTTATTTCAGACAAATTTTATATGTAGTATTGAAAATATAAGCTTTACTCTTAACATGCTGGAGAAATTACATCTCTAGGGACATTGTGTGTATTGTGTGGTGCATACTTGCGACTTCGGCACGTTAAGAGATAAACTATTGTGCTCGATTTTTGAGAGCTTATTGTAAACAACTAAACATGTATCCAATTATACATTGGTGCAAAAGAGAAATGGATGCAACTGATTCGATAGCATTAAAATGCAATCGTGGCTACAGATCATAAGTAAATCTATCAAAAACTGTAATAAGAAATACTACAACAGCAGTATATGAAGCAATGATGCATTCAAACAACTGAGATCATGTGAATAACTATCAATTCACAATCAGGATTATTTCTCACTAGGAAACCTACATTTTCATTCATCTGTTGTATATTAAAGCTCCTTTGGTCATAAGATGATGAAGAATGTACACCACTATCATATTTTGTTAAGTTGCCCCGACATTATGCATGCCATGATAATATATTTCAACTCATACTCTTGGTGTATTAATATCCAGAAAAATTAAAGCCACTCATATTCACTAGCTGGATCTTGACCTCATGCAACTAGATACTGTAGCAGCACATTTTTAAATGAAATATGATCTACAAACTTTGGCTGATGCCATGATACTACTGATATGCTGCAATACTAGTTAATGTCTCACTTACATGGCCAGACATTTTGTCCATGACATCATGGAGATTCTTGGACAGCTCGTCCACCGTCCCTTCAAAGTGAGATCGGCTGACTTTGTTATCCAGGGCATGCTTGTCTGCTTTCTGTTGAGGAAAATACCAAGGGAAAAACATGTTAATATTTGTCATAGATCATCGTAAAAGAAAAGAACTTTTTATCAATAAATTTATGATGAAATATATTTATAAAACTCCAACACACAACAGAGATTTTCCTGTTTTCCTTTTTTTTTTAAATAAAAGAGAATGCAGTAAAATATACAAGCAATTTGAATAAACTGCCAAAGAATTTCATACATTAATCCTAGGACTAGCATTTAAACATGTTCTCATATTAAATGATCTCTTCATATAAAATAGCAAGACAGCAATTCCATGTGATGAAGTATTCCAATAAAACATTGGTGTTTGTTTGGAATATTATTCTAACATCAGTAAAATTCTCTTATATCACTGACAATTACACTGAAATACAGTCAACATATTCCAATTGTAAGATTTTAAAAATATTTTACTTCAAAAATATATACAATAACTTTAATATTTCTGCTTCAGAAGAAGTGATACATGTGCTATGAAACTAATTTGTTTGTCACACTGTTGTGGAAACATTTCTCAATTGTAACTGGTTACAAAGTCATATACATGTATATCAGGGATGTAGTCGAGGCCAGCAGTTCCGAGTCACGAGGCCGCTGGAAAAATATTGTTCCCATACACTTTGTACACGCGACTCAGTCTGAGGCCAAGGCCAAGGCCGGCAAAATCCGGCCTCGACTACATCCCTGATGTATATGTATTTTTAATTGTGATCAATGCATGCAATACTGTCAATCATCCATTTTCATTCTTTTTTATGAAAACCCTTTTCTCCATTTGCATTTATTATTTAAAGCAAATACTATACAACCACAGCCCTATGGAAAACTATTAGATCTTACGTGTTTCATTACAGCTGAACATTCTATTTTATGTCTTACTTTTTTTTACAGTAAAAACTTCTAAATCATGATCTCTCTTTATTCTTACCACATCAATCTCCATGATGACATGTTCTTTGTCCGCCTTGTTCTCTTGTAATCGGTCAACAAAGGTGTAGAGAGCCTGGATGTGAAAATGAACAAATATACAATTTGTCAAACTGATTTATGACATTACCACTAAAATGATGATTACATAAAAAATTGATCCTTCAATCTTACATTTTATTCATAAGACTCCAGATACATTTTGAATATCATTACTGTTAATGCCCTTCAAAAACGGAAACTTTCTCCTGACAATTTATCATTCATGATCAAAAATGAATTTTAAACTAGAGCAATTCGGCTGCGCGCAGCCGATGGGGTATGCCTCCGCACCCCCGTCCAATTCCAAATTTTGAATGTACGGGGCATCGTAACCTTTGACCGTTCAACTCTGAAATCTCATCTATGCCCCATACTGTATACGCTGAATATTTCGCGGTGGTTTTATTTTCGCGAATTTCGCGACTTACTGAACGCGAAAATTTTCACTTCCTGATACTTCTGTACAAAGTGAATGCAAATACAATAAAAACGCGAAAATATACCCTCGCGAATTCCCCATCTTGAAGCAAAATCGCGAAAATATATGGACGCGAAATATATGGCGTATACAGTAATACATACTTTACCCAAATTACATCAATATTCGATAAGCCGTTCTCAAGTTATCGTGGTAAAGATATCAAGTATGGGTCCTCGTGACCTTTGACCCTTAAACCCCAAACTATGATCAGTTCATTGGTACATTATAACACTTACTTCACCCAAGTTACAGCAATATCCGCTAAGCCGTTCTCATGTCATTGTGGTAAACTTTAAGACACTAAGTATGGAGCCTTGTGACCTTGGACCTTTGACCTTTTAATCCTGAAATCTGATTGTTTCATTGGTACCTTATAATACATACTTCACCCAAGTAACATCAAAATCGGACCAGCCATTCTTAAAGACACTATATAACAGTGTGGAAGCCTTGTTTAAAAAATTGTCAAACCTTGCTTTGTGACACATCTGGTAGTGTTTGGATGGACAAATAAACACCCTAGAACACAAAAGTTTGGACAGTTATGCTGTCACTAGTACAATATGTGCAAATTCAAATTGGCACATTAATTTCCTATCCAGTGATAGGAAATTCTGCAACACAGCAGTCTATGGACGAAAGCTGGAATGACCTCTCAATGATATTTACTTTTTTAAAGCACTTCCTGATCGTTTTAAACTGCAATTTTTTCAGGGCTTCATTTTTAGAGCATGTCAGAGACACTGGTAGCATGGGGAATCATGTAGCTCAGATTTTTTTAACTAGAAACACTGTTAAACAGTGGCTTTTTAAGTTTATCATGGTAATGAGCCCAAATCAGACATTTTCACTCCTCTGACCTTTGACCTTTCAACTCCAAAATCTATTCAGTCAATTGTTGCATCATAAATACTACTTCACACAAGTTACATAAAAATCAACAGGCCATTCACAATTTATCGCGGGTAACGATCCGAAGTCAGACATATTTTAGGCCCGGTGACCTTTGACCTTTCAACTCCAAAATCTTATCAGTTCATTGTTGCGTCATAATACATACTTCACCAAGTTACATTAAAATCCAACTTTCCATTCAAAAGTTATAGGGTAACGAGCCCAGGTCAGACATATTTTTAGGCAGGTGACCTTTGACTTTCAACCCCAAAATCTAATCAGTTTCATTGTTGCTTCATAATACATTACGTCACCCAAGTTACATCGGAAATCCGACTGGCCGTTCACAAGTTATCGCAGTAACAGCCAAATCAAGACATATTTTAGGCCCGGTGACCTTGACCTCCAAAATCTTATCAGTTCATTGTTGCGTCATAATACATACTTCACCAAGTTACATCAAAATTCAACTTTCCATTCAAAATTATCGCGGTAACGAGCCCACGTCAGACATATTTTAAGGCCCAGTGACCTTTGACTTTGACCTTTCAACCCCAAAATCTAATCAGTTCATTGTTTGCTTCATAATACATACTTCACCCAAGTTACATCAAAATCCGACGCGGCGTTCACAAGTATCGCGGCGTAACGACGCCCACGTCAGACATATTTTAGCCCGTGACCTTTGACCTTCAGCTCCAAAATCTAATCAGTTCATTGTTGCCCAATAGTACATACTTGATCCCAGTTACATGGAAAAATCCGATCAGCGGTTCTTAAGTTATCGCAGGTAACGAGATCGGTAACGGCACGGACGCACGGCGCAGGACGACACCCGAAAACATAATGCCTCCGGCAACTTCGTTGCGGAGGCATTAAAAATTACAACCAGTGATCATCATCTGATAATGAAATAAAATATTGCAAGGATTTTTTTTAATACAATTTAAAATTAAGGTAAATTCAGCCTACAGAAAAAAAGAGTGTATGTCTGCTCAGGATTATTTCCATGTACACTGTAAATTAACTAAATACTTGATAAAAAGAGGAAATGGAAGGGAATAAATGTTGACACACATAATAAGTAAATACTAGGTGTTATCAAATTAGCCTTACAAGTATGACTTTTATTAATCAATTTGGTCAAAATATAACATTTAAAACCTAAAAAAAGGACACATTACTTTGACTCACATCAATGTGTTTCTGTTTGGCATTGTGTTCATCCACCAGGTGTATGTAAGATGAATTCAACTTATCCACTTCCGCCTGTAGCTGTAAGAGGGCACTCTGTAGATTAGCCAGACTTTCGCTGTCCTGCAGGGCAAAAGTTTGTATCAAAAAGAGACGAGGTTAACAATGTTCAGCAGCATTGTAGTTCTAATGATATGTTTCTACTTGAATAATGTTTGCTGAAAATGAACAATCACAATCTGTGTAAGGTCACTCAGAACATAAAAGAAATAAAATAAATGGGCTCTACGCTTGTGTAATTTAGGACAAGAGTGGGGTGTGTGAGGCAGGCATTGCTACATTTACAAACTTTCACTTTGTGTTGCTGCTTCATGTGACTGATTACATCGGTGATGGGGAAACATATAACCCATTGCTTCTCAGAACAGTGAAGTTCCTGTGGGTTTCACACAGAGATATTTTGGATCACATAAGCATGGCTGCCAATCTCAGTGAATGAAATAGCGTGAGACTCCCATAGACCAATGATATAACGGAAAAGAGTCCATGTTGCACGAGATCACATAGAAATGTGTGAAAAATCAAACAAATATTGGCGTGAGAAAAGGTCAAAATGCGTGAGTCTCACGTTCATTGCGTGAGAGTTGGCAGCCCTGCATAAACAAAGGGTTAACATAGAACAGTCTACAGGTGTGTGTATGTGCCTAATGAATAGCAATGTGTGAGATTGTGACTAATTCAATGTTTTCCAGACTTCCTCGATTGCAGTATGCTCAAGACAAAAATCATTGGGTTCTCCTAGCTGGACAAATGATTCCACACACTGGCAAAAATCCATGACGGGATCCAATTCATCATGGGGGGATGAATGGATAGACCATCCTCCCCAGATGAATATGATGACATCACAGATTTTAATACCAGTGATTTCACATGTCACATGCAAAGCTAATGCCCGGGGTTTTGGTGCAATGGTACAGGTAGGGTTAACATAGATGCAAATGAAACCTGGAAGGAAAAATGTTAAGGTAAATGTAATAAATAAATACATAAATACATGCATGTAAAGATGTGGAACATGTAAAACATACAATGTAAGGACATGGTTGCATCTAATATAAATATTCAAACTTATTTGGAATCAAAATGGATGACTACGCTGGGTATATTGGCATAATAAAATAATTTACATGATGGGTGATTTAATAAACATGCACAGATCTGTCCAGGTACTCTGTGCCAACAAATACTCTGCTGTGTACACAACTGCAATACAGTGAACTTACATTGTTCATAATGAATCCTTCCTTCTCCAATCAAAATGCTAAACCCCAAATAATTTTAACCTGTAAGAGACTAAGTATGAGTTAACTCGTGTTGGGGTCTATGGAAAATGTGTGTTATAGTGAATTCAAATCGTCTCCAACAGGTTAAAGAACATGTTACAAAATTTAAAATTCTCTGTTGGTCGAAAGGAGGATAAATCTTCAAAGCTTGAAACTTGTTAACACAATTGTTATTCAAGAGATTAAAGAATGTTTCTGTAATGCTCGGACAATTACCCCTTCCGGAACTAACACCAAACAGTTTTTTCTTGGATAAAGTTACTCGCTAAGAAAATTAAATCCAACTCGGACAAAAATCCCTTCAGTAAAACTACCCTAAGAGAATTATCCGCAAATACTCCCAAGTTGGGTAATTGTACAGCTAGGTTTTCTGTTTGCTTAAAGTCACTTTATTACAGTTCTGTACATGCAGAGCAGAGTTATTCAATTGCAATAATAACACCAACATATTCTGGCCCTCGTACCAATGACGGCGTAGAAATAATGGCCTCTTCGACCACTCGGCCCATCTTGGGGATAGACCTCACGGCCACTGGCTGAGAGTTTATCAAGTCTTGCAGCTCTCTCGTTTTGTCTCTTAGACTCTTTTCCAGGCTGTTGATCCTAATCCCTATCTGCTCTATCTGCCTCTGCATGCTGCCGGACAGATCTTGCAGATCGGTTTCGAGCGAATGTTTGAGCTCGGCAAGCATCTATGCATTTGATGCGATGCATTTTTTTTCAGTTGTTAGGAAAGCAGCCACGAGTGACAGTTGAGAGGAAAGAAGAAGCATGAAAGAGAGAAGACAGAAGAAATCAATGAAACTGTTAGTTTTTAAATGAAAATTAGGAGACAAATATCTGGTTAATATGGTTAATAAAGGTATAAGCACAGAGGAAGAGTCTATGAAAGGAATTACAGTATGCATGTTTACATAAAACAGTAGAAAAGTATAGACATTACATAGAAGAATACATTTGTTAATCAATTAAACAAAATGCCTCTGAGCAAATATCAAATATGGGTACTTAGTTTATGTTTTACTTAGATAATTTACAAGAACATTGTTAATTTTTGATCAACATAAATTCCATCATTTGGTACATTACAATATTTTTAAAAAGTTACATCCAGCCAATTACTCAACCTTGAAATGTAATTAACTTAGCTTTGCCTACATTTTCAATATTCATCAAGTAATTTACATACCGGTAACTATCATAAATGTTTCTAGATAACGATTCACCTTACATACCTATAATACACGCAAAAATTCCATCTACAATTAAATTGTCACACAGATGAATAATGCATGCAATGATGATCTTTCTAAGATGTAGACAGACTTTGAGGAACATACATGTATTGCACATATATGTATACTAATATCCTTAATGCATACTAACATGTATAGGCATATCAACAAAAATGTATCTAAATATGAATAAATATGATGAAATTCTACATGTGCAATGTTACACTAACATTTTACAATTTCATAATGCAATACTACCTCTTTATGAGGTACTTGGTACTTGATGGCATTTAACAACGCACGAACTGATGCAGCTAGTTTCAAGGCAATTCTGTGTCATGCATGATTTAAGTGATAATTTGGGATGTGCAATGATTACTTTTACACAAATTTTACAATGGATGAAAAAAAATACTATGGGAATTGCATGGCTATGATGTTGATCTGTTAAACTATTGTAATACTACCGAATGAAATTATTAAATTTTCATGACTTACAATTCAGTCATAATACACTACTATCAACATTAATTTTGTGTATTTTCACAAACTCAAGTCCAGATTTACAGACAGTAACATTTTTTCTGAATTAATAGTTAACACACTTGTACATACACTGCTAATTTAAAATTTGTATAATAAATGACAAATATTACAAAAATAAGGATACAAATTTGTAAAGGATGCTTTAATTAAAGCAAATATTAAGATTTTTGAATAAACAGTTTTGAGTGATTTGATACATATTAAACATTTCCCAAACCATATCTATAACTATTATTTTTTACATCTGTGAATGTGATACATGTACCTCTAGTATACATGGGCTGTACGACACTTGGATAAACTGAACTTTACGTTGTAACTACACTAATGAATAATAAATGGTACAAAAGTAGTCCAATATCTAACTAAAACGTAACAGAAAATCTAGCTGAGTGGATGTAATTCTAAATGAAAACATATCTACCGGAATGTAATATCAGAGTTATACATGATGTTTCTAATACATGTATGAAAGAAGTACAGGTATAAGCTACATCTTTAAACTGATCATGTACTCCTCATTTCTGTGCACATCAAACAACTACTCAATTATAACAATCCTCAAATTTTGATAAAACTAAAAACTCTACAAAATGTTAACATTCAAAACTTGCAATGTTCCCCAGAGCCAAAGGTTTAAATTAAGGCCTCCATTTTTCCGTTTTACAAAATCAAAATTCCGTTTTTCAAATTTCCCATTTTCCGCGTTACTCAAAATCACGTATATAAACACCATATATTACCCAACACTTGCATGATCACAACTCAAATTTCAGCTATTTGAAATACATTACTGAAGCCGACCGTCATGGCAGTGAGAAAGACGGCCGGCAGAGGGGTTGGCTATTGTGATTAAAGTTACTCTCATGATTGGTAATGGTATTTTTTAGTTCCAAAATGATTTTAGACACTTTAATATTTGTTCATTTTGTACTTAACTACTAATTTCAAGGTTATTACTTCAGCATTTCATGATTTTCCATTTTCCGCTTTACACTTCCCATATCCGCGATTTTTCTCCATTTTCCGTATCACGGAGGAATGGACGCTTTAGTTTAAATGAACATTCCCATTTAAATCAGTTATTTCTCCAGAATCTAGTCCTTAGAATTACTGTAGATTGCTCTTACTACACACACATCCTAACATTGTGTCATGCATTGTACAACTACAAGCCCTAACTAACCCTTGCATCCATTTCCCCGGTGTCTGGTGGTGGTACTTCTACCGTTGGTATCTCTGGTGGTATCTCTGGTGGTAGCTCAGCTGGTTCTGCGGTACCCAGCAGTGAGACGTCCTTGGCTAAGGCATCCTGGGCCTCGGCCAGGTCTGCTATGGCCTGTTCCAGGGCCAGTCGCAAGGAGTCCAGGTCATTCATGGTGGCCGGGCAGGTCTTGCTCTGCTCTAGAAGCCGCTTCTCTAACTCATCAAGCTATTTACAAAGAGTTTGTTTTGACTTATTTCATGCATTAATTCTTTGTCTCTTCAGACATAGGTGTTGGAACGTAGTGTGGGAACTTAGGGCAGCTTGGAGGGGGGGGGGTGAAGGGACCACTAATCCAATTATTTGGAGAAGGGCAGAGCTTTCTGCCCCCCTATCCAAACGTAGAGTTCTCATTATGTTTTTTGTTGTAGTTATTGTTTTGCTCAAATTCAATTACTGGAAGAAGGGGCAAATTATGTTAGCTCCCCTACCCCATAACCACTCATCTTTGTAGGAATGGTACTGAATACTGATTAAAGTCATCTGCATGTTCCCGCCCTCCCCCATTCAAAAAACTGAGAGATCCTCATTCCTCAAGAAAATTTCTGACACAGTTTGTTATTGTAGTTGTTGTTTTGTTCAATCCAATTATAGGGAGGTATTATCACAATATATTGGATCCCCTTGACACCCATTCATTTTTGTAGGAATAGTACTTGTTATGGTGATCAGAATTACAATTTTTTTTTACACTGTTACTCTTGTTTTTGTCGTTGTTTTGATCTTCATAACTGCCTGGGCACCTCCCAATCCAAATTGTGTTTGTTTGTTTGTTCTTTTGCAATTTTTATTTAAGAAGTACGATCTTAAAAAATATTTTCCTTTCTTTGCTTTCATTTATCATTGTTGTTATTCTTTTGTTTTTGGAGGGGGAGGGATGTTGCCAATAAGCAACTTCTGACGCCTTTGTCTGACAAATTATACCAATGGACAACAAAGTATTACAGATTTGAATGAAAATATGACTGATCGCATGAACAAATACTCAATATTGAGGAATGGTAGCAGTAACAGGTTTAGTTTATTTGATAGGGATAAAATGCAGAAAAAAATGATGAAAGTTAACAATTACACCTGACTGCATGAGCACAATTTACGCATTCACATTTAGACATGAACATACATGTAAGGAATGTTAAAGTTTAATGGAAACAGATTTAGATCAATAGGGGACAATCCAGATAAGTAAATAAAATTTACAGAGTTACGGACAGCATTTGGAAAAAAAGTTGTATGAAAATGTTAATGAGATAGCAAGTTTTTTAAATGAAGGACAGTTGTTGACAATTAATTGAAATAAAAGAAGTAGTTAAGTGTGGTAGCATAGCACTTATTCAGAAAAGCATGAAGGAGTTAATAAAACAACTATTAGGCCATATACAGAATGGAAAGAACATGGTCCAATATTCAAACTGAGACTATAAAACACTTTTACTTTGACTGTGGCGCTAAATTTGACAAATCAATATAATTAGATCAGTAACTGTATTGTTTATACCTGCTGAAAAAAATCTTAAAATGTGTCACAAATATTCAGCCTTTTCTTTTTCCTTAGCATGGCATGGCTAAAAATGTAATTATTAAAACAACACAGGTGTATGACGTACATTTCACATGTTCTGGTTTAATAATTGACAGTTTGTTGTGCAATGACAGAACTTTACTAACAAGAGCCCCGGGGAGCACGACGCTCACCTGAGGTCTCGCAAACTCTCTATGGCACCCATAGAAAAAAACATCACATATAGTTTTGGCCCTTGGAGCCTGATATCTAGGCACCAACGTAGCCAAATGAACCAGTTAAAAAACTTTGCATCCCCTTGCCTTATAAAATAGCTGATTTTGTCAAGTTAAATTAAATTCTAACATCCGTTTTTATAAAAACAAGGCACGCCCTAGTATCTTAACATTTGACCTTTGACCTACTTATGTGACCTTGACCTCCAAATAACATTGAGGTCTCTGTTACGCATCTACCATCCAAGTTTGGTTACAAATGGGCTTGTGGTTAGAAAGTTACCTAGTTTGGGCCCTTATGGGCCCTGCCCCCTGGGCCCCCAGGGGGGCCTGGTGTACCATTCCATGAATACTCTTTTGACTCCCCCTGAGGATCATTCCTACCAAGTTTGGTTTCAATCCATTGATGTGAATGTGAGTTATTCCTATAGGGCCCTACCCCCAAACTTTTGCCCCCCTTGGGGGCCAAACGGGGGCCCCCCTGAGCATTGTCATGAGGAACATTAATTCAGCACATATAGAGGTATCTACACACTAAGTGGC
>JZLH01S0627370.1:14443-33623 GCA_001188425.1 Eucidaris tribuloides | reverse complement strand
TCTACTTCGAAGGGTCATAAATCCAGTTTACACTTCTGAAAATTTGATAAAACTATACATACCCACTAAAATATGTATATTGCCAGTCATATGGCTAATGGACTTATTATTATTATTATTATTTTTTTGGGGGGGGGGCGGTTGATGTCCCATTAACAACATTTTCAGATGTTCAACACAGTCTACACTTTATCGAATCTGATTGCATTTATTGACTAATCAATCAACTAAAAAGCGCTGAAACAAATGCTTGATCAATGTTTTACAGTTTTAATAAACTTTACATAAAAAGAGGGAGACAAATTTAATATCATTATCAGGCAATTATTTGTGAAATATGGTGGTGAAAGTAGTTCCTACGGATAACAACTTACATCTGTAACAGGTGTTGTCTGCATAGACATATCCGTATGAATGGGTGATTCTTTGTATGCTCCCTTTAGGGCCGCTTCAAACCCTGGCCATGTGACGATCTCCTCCACAGATGGTAAGGTGGCCAGTCGATTCCTTAACTCATCCTGAAAATATGATAGATTTGGGAGTTAATAAAATAACAGTCAAAAAGGTTAAATGTGATGAATTTGAGAATAAAAAGAAGTCATAAAATTATGGTCACAAGAGCAGTACAGTAGCCAATTTAAAAACATTGTAAATTTTGTATGATCAGCTCCATTTCATGTAATTAATGTTGAATTGTATTCACACGTTTTTTTTTATTAAATAGAGACAAGATAACTCGTTCCTGTAGAAAGCATGAAATTGTACAATTATCTTTACAACTACAATATGCAATAATTTTCCTATCAAAATAGGCTCTGAAAATGAAACTAAACCTCCACATATTTGGCCCCATCCCCCGCAATAAAAACCCCTTGATTAGCAATGTATAAATATTGATTACCAGTATGTCATATTTAGATTATAGTTAATAATGTCTTGCCTCTTTGCTTCAGGAATAATGCTGACTTCTGTAAAATGTTTCAAAAGGGGAGGGGGGAGGTGGTCTGTATATGCCCACAGGAAACTCTACAATACATGTAGGTCAGGGCTTGCATCATCTAATATTTCTCACAATCCATAGGTGAAATAAAACAGATAAACATACATGAGCTAGATGTGTGTACAGTGTACTGCCTATGGTTTGTGTTTCCAAGGATATTAGCAATTGACATTACAATTACAGTTTACTTTGGCATTCATGAAATGTTTTGTTGATCACCAAGGAATAGTAATTAAAATTTCAGTCAATACTTTCGTCCTTGCCACTGAACACAGGCCAATTAATAATTCATGTTGATCCAATAGACTTGTACAATGTTACTAGCAGGTATAATTTTTTTGCGCAAGAAAAAAAATATAGAGAGTTTACATTTGACCTCCTTTCTCGTATCTTGATGCAAGAGTGATTGATTGAAATATTACATCGCATATTTCTGGTGATTAATAACTGATTGACCTTGCAGTATCATATATTTGAAGTCAAGCAGATCATTATTATATTCATCATCATCATCATTATCATCATCATCATCATCATCATCATCATCACTATCAGTTGTTATAAAAAAAATTACATTTCCTGCATAAACAAAATCTCGGACATTGATGTACATATGCATGCTTATTTGGAATTGCAACATTTGTACATGCAAGTGTTCAATTTAATTTTGATAAGAATTATTTTACTATGCATTATTTTTAAAGAATATAGTGAAATCTAATTATATCAATCACACATTGCAACATAAAATAAGGGTCTCTTAATCATGGTTATCATTTTCTTCACTTTTAGTTATAACAGTGGCATTCACTTCCCACATACATGGTATTAACTAAATTTACTTAAAATTCCTAATACATGTACCTGCATTTGTAGATGCTGCATCAAAAATTTGAAAGGAATTACTTTTTACCACATATTTGGAACTAATGTGGCTGGTTTCATAACTTGGTTTCACAGATTTAATTTCACTGTTGCACATCTACATCCAATCTGCATGAAAATAAAGCCAACAAAATTTACAGCAGTATTGAAAAACCCAATATTCCGTGAACTAAACACACTGTAACTAATATCGCCCAGTCTATACAAACTAAGAAGTGATTTAGTATCTAGTTTGTACACACAGCCTAAATATTTAGGTTCAGTTGTAATTGTACCTCGCTAATCCAACACCCACTGCACACACAAAAACTAACAATGTTTTGTCTTTCCCTGTTATTTAGACTGGCTTTGTTTTCCCATCTGATATTCCCTTACAGTCAAGTGCGTCATACAGGATCAAACTTTTCCAAGACTGTATTCAAAGATCCATTGTTAAAAGTATTGTGAAGGATACATGCCGACATCTAGAAGTCAAGACCTCAAGCCGTCTCCAGTGGCATATAATATAGCTCTATTTGGGGCAGTTTTTGGCCCTGCTCTTTGTAATGTACAACTTTTGGCAAGGTCACATTACTTTTTTCTGACTGTTCTACCTTTGAGTACACAGAATTAGATGTGTGTTCTTCCATAGGAAGTTTTAAATGGTAGAGGTTAACAGAAGGGCTTTATGGCCTTTATTTCATCAGCTTTGTACGTTAGGAAAACAATAGGCAAATAAAAAGAAGTACTCACAGATTACAAGGTGTGTGGAGGACTTGAGATTGTTTGTTTGTGTGTGTTGTTATTGTTTAAAAATTCTATAACCAAATATTGGTAGATTGTATTATTGTAATGTATTGTATTGTTTTGTCATTGCATCGCAATGCCAGAAACCCCAAAACAACAGAAAACCTACAAAGGCAACAATAGTTCATTGAAATCCATGTTAACTGTGGTAAAACTAGCCAATGCATAATTGCAAAGAAGAAACTACTTACAAAATAGAACTTCATATCAGACTGATGCAGAAATATTCATTTCAAGGCCCAATCACACAAAATGTTTTCTTACAGGAACATTACATGATACATCACACAAGAAGTGCACACATTACACACACACACACACCCTCACACTAATAAACATGAACACTATACATGTACACACCCACACACACACACACACACAGACATAGACACACACATACATCCATAAATCATGACATAGACACACACATACATCCATAAATCATGACATAGACACACACATACATCCATAAATCATGACAGTACAGAATATCTGATGAAGATATTGACTTACCAGTAGTTGTTGTAGTTCGTCTATCTTATCTTGTTGCCCAGTCGATGTCTCTAGCTTACTTAATCTGGTTTCTACTGTTTTATTGTATTCATTCAACTGTGTGAGGAAAAACACAGGAACCAAAACTATTGTTTTAGTTTGGAATGAAAAGAGGAATGTAGACTATTTGAAATTACACATAACATAGACAAGCACTTGGTTAATCTTTCCCAAAACTTGTCATTGATGACAAATGACACATTTCATTCTAAGCTTTACTGAAATCCTCATTTCTGATAGGTACTTTTACATATTTTGTGGATTTTTGTCATTCAAAGTAAGCTTCAGGAAATAGGTTTGTGGTACCGGTATAACATTTCTGGCAAAAACACACAGATTGAGATACACTAAATGCATAAAATTAAATATGATGCACCACGCCATACCCCAGGGTACCAACTAGAAATCCGCCATTTTGTTGAATTATTTATTTATTTTACAGCACTGTACCCTGGGTTACAAAATTATGTAAAAGTTATGAAATAAGGGTGAAAATAACACATTTAACTTCATTTTTACCCTATTTTTCGTAAGTTTATGCCTTTTTGTTGTGCACTTGCACAGCCTCTGCATCATCACCACTGATTTCATCGATCATAACTGAAGAAAATACATTTTTTAACACAAGAGGGCGCTGCACAACACGGTACCCCGGGGTATGGCGTGGTGCATCATATGCTGAATATTTTGCAGTGTTTTTATTTTTGCACATTTCGCGATTTAATGAACGCAAAAATTTTCACCTCCTAATATACCTGTAAAAAGTCAATGCATATGCAATAAAATCACAAAAATGAAATCTTGCGAAGTCCTTGACTTAAAGCAAAATCTCAAAAATATATGTACGCCTACGGTATGTGAAATATATGTTGTATACAGTAAAAGATCAATAAATTATACTATAATACTGTAAACAATGAATAAAATAAATAAATAAATGCTTAACAAACTTGTTAACTCTTTCAGCATTATTGGGGTAAATATATATCTCTTACCTTATCAACCTCTTTTCGTAGATCGGTTCGCAAGTCAGTGATGTCTGTCTTGAATTCCCCAAATTGCTTGTTAACTTTCTGCAACTCCCCCATTATGTCCTGTACCATGCTCATTAGCTGTGATGAGAAGACATTCACGAGAAAATAATTAGTCCACGTAGTATCCTGTTCATGAACATGTACACATACATTACGAATAGGCAATCTGCAAGTGTATGGAATATGATTAAACTGGCAAGCCTGACTTCAAACAGAGATACAAACGAGCACCATGTTAATCATTATCTACAGGGTTTTTTTTAAGCCTTTTTATTTCATAGTCCACCACTCTAAATTTGCAAAAACTTTGTGTTTATTGACACTTCATCACAATATGCTGTAGAAACTCCAAATAATATTGCCATTCTAAAAAGGAGAACCTCTTAATCCAGAAAATTACAGTTTTTAATGAACAAGTGTATTGTATGTTTGATGACTGGTAATCAAATAATTTGCATATGAGAAGTACTTGCTAGATTCAGATGACAAAAATTAAGCAATAATGTAATGGTGTAATAATAAAATGCTACACAATTTTTTTTTTATACAAAAATTCTTTTAACTGTTTGTACCCATTAGATCATCAAAAAACAACTAACAAAATTGTAAAATGTAAACTTATAGGTTATCTGTATAGAGAATGTGTACATTACAAAAAATGCAACCTACATGTCTGTTTGCATCACTGAGTATTACTTCTTCAAGGCTATACTTTCATTCAGTCGTACATGTTTGACAGTAATAATTGCATTATTTGTGTGTTAAGTATCAGTGTGTACACCAATTATCCATTCTGTAAATATTGTGTCTTAATGACGTTATAAAGTACACTACATTTACAAATAAACTATTTGCCTAGTGATGTCTCATTTTAGCTGTATCAGTCTCATACATGTCCAAGCAAACATGACTGTCAGTGGTGTTTTGGAATCATGGTCACATGCATTCATAAGTTCTCCTTCAAGATCAAGTTCAGCAAATAATGTTTTCTAATAATATACAGTAACAATATAATATTAACAAGCAGGGACACTAGAATCATGCATGTTTTATGCAGTTAAGAAAATGACGTCACTACAAACTCTACTTTTAACTGAACTGATAAGTTTATAATGTTCAAACTCGTGTCTAAATTATTGATCCGTCTTTACCCATGATCGGTTCCCAATAGGTTGAACACGGGTCCACACATCTACACCTTAGCAACATCTTTCCGCTACAAGGGATAATAACCCCCATGTATTGATGGCAGACTTCAGGTATTGATTACCACCTATCATGATCAGGCTTTTGTGACTCTACTGACGCGCAGCCGACACGTTCAAGTCGATAATGCCATGGATATTGTCAAGGGTATCAACAGCTTCTCACATGTAGGGGGACAATTGGGACTCTTTGGTGAGGGTATGGGAAGGGCATTTAGTCCCCTTCCATACACTTTGAAAATGGGGAGGGGGGACATGATCCCTTGGACCCCCATCCCCCAATTGTTGATGCCCGTGGATATTGTCATTATCAAATATAAAGTAGAGTGGTGTGGGGGTGACCTTCCTTTTTCAGCCTCTCACAATGGCTTCACTTTACTCACAATGAGATGATATTGATGAAGCCTTGTAGTCTTTTGAGTGAAAACATGTGTCTACATATACATGTAGGCTTAATTATAAAATAAGCCCTGTTGTAGTCGAACACATTGTCATTGAACACACCCACCTGCCTTTCACACCAATGTTGAAGCTAATGTGTATGTGTTGCATTTTACTAGTACAGTACACAGTTGAAGCCCAAGTAGAGTTTCAGTCGATCAGACAACTTTTTGTCAATCATTCACAAAGTATTCTATAGTCATCAAAGACATCATAAACAACATCAAACCCGCTGAAAATTGTATAATAACAAACTAGGATCTGAGAACATGAAGCGGTATGTACAGTAAATGTCATGGGTCCCCTTTCACATTTTACATTTTGAGTAATTTCTCAAAAATGGGAGAGTTTTTGAGCAAATAATTTCAGGGCATAGATAGATAGTATAGGTCTATCTGAAAACATTATCGCAAAGAATTTTATTTTTTACTGAACCAAAACTGTACATGGACTTCTGATTTGTAGGCCACTCCTGTAACACTGGGAATTCCACAGTAAATGAAAGTGATGGATACATTTCAGTTTACTCTGCACAAAGTATTGTACTGGAATGACAGCTGTCTATTGTTTTCTTATTAACAGACGGAATATGAAAATATCCCTGTTTGAAGACCTTCTTTTTTGTCATTTTCTTTAAATAACATACATCTTTGATTTCTTTTACTAGGCCCTAAAAATTAAGAGAAATACTCACTTGCATTTTTTAAAATAAATGACTTTTTTTTTTTAAATCAGTCTTGACATCAATGTACATGTCTGTGAAAATGTCTGTTCCGTTTTGATGGTAAGCTGAATTATCTAGGTCAACACAGTTTTCTTTGCAAAGTATTCATCATCAGAATCAGTGCAATTTTCTGGTGTGTAGAAACCCTAATGTACAAATTACTGTCAGGCAGGGATGTAGTAGAGGCCGGATTTTGCCGGCCTTGGCCTTGGCCTCGGACTGAGTCACGTGTACAAAGTGTATGGGAACAATATTTTTCCAGCGGCCTCGTGACCCGGAACGGCCGGCCTCGACTACATCCCTGCTGTCAGGGATGGGTAAATTACACACATTACACAAATGTATGATCCAAAATTTCCTATTTCACCTCATTTACATAAACTCTATCTCAATGTGACAGTCACTTTTCTGAAAAATAAAACCTTTTTTTACGTAAAATTGATATTTGTATAGCCATAAACAAAATTTGCCTCACACCATCACCATCATCATTATTTTCACTAATTATTATCATCACCATCATCATCATTATCATTAATCATTCATCATTTTCATCACCATCATCATTATTTTCACTAATCATTATCATCACCATCTTTATTTACCATTTTCATCATCAGTATAATCTGTACAACCATTCTTTCAATGTATGCACTGTGGGCCTAAATCTTTGCACCCTGCATTTCACACAGAAAAATTACACGCAATTCAATAAAAAGTTAACAAATAATGTTTCTCATATAATGATGCATATCTGAGGAATAACCCTGCATGATTTTTTAAGACGATTTTGTCAATGTGTCACTCCACTCGGTCATACTGTATGTAAAAACAGGTTCCTTAATCTGTGCACATGTGCATTGGCCAACTTGCGCAGAGAGGTGATTTGCGTGAGCGCATCAACAAATTTCAAATTTAGGGAAACTGTATGCATATTTTTCAAAAACAGCGACAAATCATGAATGATTATTATATGTTTGCACTAATTAAATGGTGATTTGAGTGTGAATCTGTGGCATTGAAGATTTATATGTAGGACCCACACAGACTTAGGGCACTTGACCATACTGATTATAAATCAAATTAGTTTCTCTACATACGATCAATATCAAAATAATTTTTCACATTTTCTACAATGAGACTGTGAACACAATTAAAATAACACACATAAAAATGGATCTTCATGAACAGAACAGAAGATCAGTTACATGTACATTGGGGACAAGTGAATTTAATTTTTGAAAATAATTCTAATTTAGATCTAGATTAAAATCGAAACAAAGATAGCTTTGACTGAGGATAGACTGAAAAATCAGTCTTTTTCGGTCGAGATATGTTCCGCTGAGACTACATCTGGCTACACTGAATCTCTTCTCTAAATTATATCAGAAAAGGTTAAAAAACTGCTCCGAACGGACGGATTTTTCAGTCTACTTTGCATGAGGACTGCTTCCAATGCGATAATGTTCCCTATATACAGTGATTTCAATTTTGCATCATTATTAATAAATGCATGTAATACCAATTGTATCATTGTTTTAAAAGCAGAAGTTAAAAGAAAAACTTGCAAGAAAAAGACGTAAAACTGTTTCAATACCCTAAAACATCAATTGTAACTACAATAAAAAACAACCTTTTTTCATTGATCATTCAGATAAGGTAGGTTCACTGACACATAGATTCTAGATCTAGACCCGGCTTAGTCCTGGCTCATGCAGTTTTCACAATCATCTCCGAAGTGATATTCTTCAAAGATTATGATGATGACACTAATGAACCAGGACTAGGTCCTCTACTGTTTGTAAAAAAAAAAATTACCTTTGAAACACCCTCTTCATTTACTTCTGCTTTCCGTTGACACTGCATAAGTTGCCACATGACTGAGACAGGAGTTTGTCTAGTTCCATCAACACTGGTTTGCGATCTCTCCATCAGACTTTGATTTGATGGCAATGCATTCAGGGCGCTCAGTTGTACTTCAATCTTTGACACTTTGTCCTCTATGTCTTTGATAACTTTGTCTTTGGGATATGACCCATCATCTGATAATTTTAAAGCATCACCAATACTTTTGCTTTTGTCCATCCCACCTGCGCCAGTTTCTTTTCGTGGAGCAGTCCCAGTTGTAGGCCTGTGAATTGCATCTTTCTCTGTAACGTTTTCCACCACTTGTTTACCTGAAATACCATCCTCCTTCATATGTTTACTCGCATCTTTTGCCAGTTTCGTCGCTTCTCTCGCTTGTAAGCTTGCGTCTCTAGCAGCAATTAATTCATATCTGTCTCCCTCATTCAACTCCAACGAGTCCAAGTTAATGTTACCAACTCCCAATCTGTTCACAATCGACAGAAGAAGAACTCGTAAACCCTTGTAATTTACGAGTTCAGGAGTTCCAAGTGATATGTCGACAAGGTCAACAAAATTAATGTCAGTTGTGGTTGCCATTTTTCTTAATGTCACTTACAGATGGACCATGTTGATGAATATAAAGTTTACCGACAAACGTTCCTGCAACTCTCGCACACTATCACTGCTATGCAGGGCAGTGGCTCCTGATCTCGGCCAGCACACGGGTACGGTTCGGCTCGTGTTCGCCTCGTTAAGATATATCTCCCCTACATAATCGATGGCAAAACATCTACACGTACGTCTCCACGCGCCCGCCGCTGTGATTGCAAAGCTTACCGGTTGATGCCTGGCAACGCCAGATCACGAGAATTTATACATCCGCGCATCTGCTCTGATCTCATTCTCGTAGTTTAGCAGAATGTGACAAACATTTATGCAAAAACCGTCGCAAGTCATTTGTTTATGTGAGAAATATACTTTTTATTTGTATAATTTGTATATTCTTTATGTTTTAGCAACTATACGCAGGACTAAATTTTGCCTAGTAACATTTTGAAGTTTGTCCAAAATAATCCGCGGATGACCCTTCAACTTTAGTTCAAAGGTTATGTTTACCACCGGCGAAAAGTCATTCCACATGCTTGCGCTGCTTGTATGGATGGCATGCACGTGGTGCACCGTTTCAGAATCTGACTTGGTCAGCGCTAAATTGGAATTCGGAAAACGCGTGACCAAAAGGAGTGCAGAATTCAGAAAACAAACATAAAATAACGGCAGATACCCGGGGGTGGGGGCAGTGTCATTACAACTGTAGCAGCCATGCCGGTTGAAAAAAACGTCGTAAAAAGATGTTTTCAACGATCGGACGATCTGCACGCGCGTACCATAAAAGGTATCAAATCGCCAAAATCGAAAAGTATAATTTTAACAGAAGGTTTACTTGAAAGGGTATTTTTGAGATCTGCCGATAATTACATTACTATGTTTCAGCGTATTCTGGATCGACTTCATACTTGTTAGGGTCCACTAGAAAGCATACACGCGCATTGGTGTAGGCCCTACACCCTTGTAATGTCACAGCCTACCCCCCCCCCCCGGGGGGCAGATAGCAGTCTGTATTCGTTAAATGCAAAAGTGATATCTCCACTCCATTGAGAAATTTGATATTTTGACTTCCGTAAGAGTGGAAATTTATCTTGGAGTGGATTTCACTCCGAACGAAGTGGGCCTAGTCATCATTCCCGGAGATATAGTGGAACAGTGGATATTCAATATTGACCGAAATCCACTCCAATTCATCGTGAAAACCAAGCCAATATGAAATCTAAACTACTCCAGCTATAGGGATTTTACTTTAAAGCCCAAGTAAAGTTTTCGTATATGGTAAAACTTAATTAAATTATTGCAACATGTAACACAGTACAATCGAAATTAAACAACCTCTATGAATTTTATACAACTTGGCTTACTATATGAACTGCTCAGATGTTGTTTAAAGGTTTAAACAGCTGTTTAGAAATGTAAACAGTAATGATCAAGTTGTTGAACAATAAATATTAAAAATTGAACATTGCTGTTTAAAATTGACACTGTTGTTTAAAAGTTTAAACAACACCTGAGTGGTTCATAGTATTAGTATAAAGTTGCATAAAATTTTAAACAGCGTTTACTTAGTGTATCGAAATTCTGAAAATTCCTCATTCTGAAACTCGTCCCATTTTTTCAGAAATTACTCAATGCAAAATGTCGGGGGAAATTAGGTAATACACACCTGCGAACAGATGGGGGGTTTTGGGGGTGCGCTTGACCCCCCCAAATGAAATTTGATCATGGGTTAGAGAGGCTAATATTAATAAATGTCTTTTCATTCATGAATTGATACAGATTTGGCAAATTTTGTATTTCATATTCATATTTTCCATAACTGTTATTATCTATTTACAGTTAAACAGAACAACCGTTTACAACGCATAGTCCTTACATTGACTACCTGCATGTAATCATGATAGAGACAAATTTGGCAATCTATGTATTAAATAATCACAATTTTCCCCACATGGGATCGATATTTTTCCTAAGTATTTGTAGTTTTGTACAACTGTGACCGTGGTTCATTAAGTGAGCTAAATACTGAGTAAAACATTAGTGAGGGGTATGCTTTATGTTGTACACTAAATGTTATTCAGTTCAATTCCAAGACTAGTTTCGTCCCTGTTTCTTTGTGTAATATAACACAAACCAGCATATCTACATCCTCTCTTCGCATCAACCCAGAGACTCCAACCTCAAACACCTCTTAAGCGGGAGATTCTCCCGCCGAGACCCCCTAGCAAGCGGGAGACTCTGACTTAATGTGCGCGTAGCCTACATCACCGGAGCAAAGCATGAAATTCCTTGGGGCCGGAGGACATTTTTAGGGTTTTAGAAGCTCTCTGTTGCTGTCTTAGGCTTATTTTTGAACATAATCCAACACTAAATGAGGTCAAATCCACTGATTCAGATTCATTTCTTTTCAAAAAGGTGGTTGGGCGGGAGAAAAAAAGGAGAAACACAGCTAGGGCGGGAGAAATTCAAACTCAAGCGGGAGATTTTGTGAAAATGGACTCAAAGCGGGAGATCTCCTGCCGAAAACGGGAGAGTTGGAGTCTCTGTCAACCAGTTAGACGAGTGTCACAGAACATTATAGAGGGATTTACTTATACATGTACCATGTATCATTAGAAATGTCTTTATTTTTTCAGTGAACAGTAGTGTACATCAAAACATAATTGACCCACTTTTGATTGTGACTGATATGTATATTTTTGCCAATCACGATACAGCACCAATCCTCAAGGTGAATATCAACACTTTGAAATGCCGTTGTAGGTAGATTTTTTTTGAACGAGACTTAGAGTTGTCATCCTAAGCGTTTTTCCTCAACTAATGATTCTTAATTTTCCCAAACCTCTCCCTCGCTGCGCTCGCTCACGGATTACTTTACAATAATTTAGAAGTGTAATATGCCAACATGCACACCCCCGCCAAAAAAACAACCCCAAAACAATGAGATGAATTTTTTAATGCAACATTAAACAAATATCATTTGTACCTCTGTCTGTTTAGTTTCGATCCGCGGTCTTTCAAACACATTCCTCGTTCCAATTTGTGAACATTTAGCTTACTATATTTATGAACAACCAATGAAATCACAGTGGAATGCAGTTGATTTTATTATGGGCATAAAAATATGAAATAACAAAGTCCAGACTCCCTGGTATCACCCTGACCATTTTTTTTTTACATTGTGTCAGTTTGTCAGATTTACTTTATCACTATAGAATATATGCCTACACCTAAAGGTATGCGTGGAAGTAAACTACACACACACACACACCCACACACACACCACACACACACACACACACACACACACACACCACACACACACACACACACACACACACACACACACACACACACACACACACACACACACACACACACACACCACAAACACACACACACACACACACACACACACATACACACACACACACACACCACACACACACACACCCCAACCCCAACCGTACAACACACACATACACACACACGCACACGCACACACGCACACACACACACACATACACATACACACACACACACACACACACACACACATATAGGCCTATACCGCTGCATACTTCTCCATAATGTAGACACCACAGTTTTTCGCTATAATAAACAATAAGTGTTGGGGTCTATGTTGTTTTCTGATGTCTGCCAGGGTGACATAGAATCTACAATGAACCAAAAATCTGTTTGTCCAACTTGCGCGTTCCGGGTGGGGTTCAGAGAGAATATATAGGCCTACGTTGACAAACATCACATTTACCAATAATTCCGGTGTTTTGTCCCAGGGTGCCAAATGTTGTAAACGGGTTGCATTGACTTGGCCAAAAAATAACCCAAAGTTAGGTTTTGAACAAGTTGCATGCGACTTGAACGAGGATTTATACGAAACAAAAAATGAGCCACCCCATGCAACAAGGATTGTTTCAGGTATAAAAGGAGGATCTAACAAAAGCACCCCAATAAGGGTTTTTCCAGTCAGGCCCAAACGAGGATTTTACACGACAAAAGCAAAGTACACCAAGCGCCGGATTCATCAAAATACCCCCACATCCCTCAATTTAGGTACTTTTATCCATATGCTAAATTTACGTGCATCGCGCTTGCTTTTAAACATAATAAATCCCGGCGGGGGGGGCATTTTCAAGTTCTAACTTCTTACAAATAGCGCTATCGTGCGCTTGAGGGCATACAGCAGGTGTATCTGAAACACTATTATTAAAAGTATTCTCACCATATACCTTTTGGTAAAATTTTAAGTTTTAGTCATGTCGTCCATGCGCTTTTATACTATATTCTGGTAAGCAAGACAGGGGGCTTTGATCCGTGTTCGAATTGGGAGGGCGGGGGGGGCCAAAAAGTAAAAAAAATCAAATTATCGGCTGCGCGCCCCATATGCAATACAGAATTTGCGCGCAAAGCGCGCCGACATTTGACAATTTTGTTTATTTGATGGTATTTTTTATGCTAAGTTTAATGGTTTGCTTTCAATGCTTTAAACATATCCTTGTATGCATATTATGAATTTTCAAAGTTGTCAAAAATATTGGGGGGGGGTAAATCGATATGTTTGCCCCCAATTATTTTCATCGGGGCGATCGCCCCCCCCCCCCGATCGACCCCTCTGACAGCAGGTGTATCTAAAACACTATAGGCCTACTAAAAGTATTTCTCACCAATATACTACTGCGTGTGGTAGTACATGTTACATAAAATGATAACGGTGGGACTGTTATTTTAATTGTCATTTGTGTTAGTGTTTATGTATTTCTTTTGGAATTTTGTTTGTCAGCTAGTTTGGTTACCATCCACCACCTCATTCCTCATAATTATCATGCCCTGTCACCTCCCATATAGGCGTACGCAGGATTTTGCAAGGGGGGGGGTGTTCATTTGCGGCCAAATCCTATATGTCTAAAAAATTTCCCGGTCAGCCCAGCCGCCGAAAAGTGAAAAAAAATTCATTCCACATTCGAGGTCAACAAATTTTCCCGGTTAGCCCAGCCGCCGAAAAGTGAAAACAAAAATTCATTCCAAATTCGAGGTCTATTGATTCATTTATCTTTAATTTAATATATAAATATTTATGTTTGTTTGTATTAATTATTCTGGCAGGGCAAAGCAGCCCTGCAGTTGTTCGATTAATAAATCAGAGCACTACCAGATTTCTTCGAGTTAAGTTCTTTTATTTTGTGTCTCCCAAGTTATGTTCCTGTTCAGTTTGCTGTATGTTTGAGTTTGGAGCGATTTTGGTTATACTCAACGTCTACAATCTACACCCTCGGTTACACGTACAAGATACATCCTACAATAATAAATAATGCAAAACTAATTGTATATACGTCATTTTCAATGAGGATGTTAAAGTTGTGGGTTCAATGCTTAATAGGGTCATTTATCATTCTCCTGACGGTATATGAATTCAATACAAATCCTTCCAGCCTGGATTCAAACTGCTATCTGTCAAATACCACATGCACGGCATCCCGGTATTTGATTGAAGGGATTACTCCATCAAATAGTATGCAGTGATAAATGTTTTGATTAATTTGGTTCTTTATTCTTGTGACATTTTCATTAAGTTCTCCCATGCAATCATGCTATTATCTTTCAATGTATTCCTCGGGGCATAGCCTAAAACTACCCTACAGCATGCTGTATGAGGTATGGCACTAACCACGTTTACGATAACCGACGCGAGCGATAACGACTAGCGTTTGAAATGGAAGATGTATTTGCAGTTTCTCCAATTACAGTTTCACTTCATTACAGTTTTTGGAAATGCACAATATCCCTATGAACACACAAATTTAGTTTTGATGATTCTACTTCTCAAGTTTTCATTGGACTTACAACTTACACAAATTTACCTATTACGACGTCGTCTCTTGGTCCAGACATGCGCAGTTTATGGAATGTAAGGTTGGTCAAAACAGAATGTGGATTAAAAATTATCAAGGATAACTGATAAGAAAAAAACCACAAGCAGCACGTCAGTATTCTTTTATCTTATCACTTGAAAGTTGAACCAACGCGCTTGGAGGTGAATTAACGGGCGTTTGGCTTATTGGCCTGCGTGGCGGGGGGGGGCATTTTTGTCCGGTTCCAACATGTATCATTATCCTTCCCTCAATCTATTTTTATCTTGTTTACTGGCCATTAATTTCATAAATAAAGGAGCCCAGTAGTAAACACACAATTGTTTTTTTCTTTTAAGGGAGATTGCCAACTACTGGCTAATTTTCAGCGATATTGTCTTAATGTTCTTATTATCCATACTGAAATATACCATTGCTTATTGGTTTCGTTCGTAAGCCGATGTTCCTTCATGCCAGTATACATTGACATCATTATCATTACATGCCATCACTGGACGTAAGATATTTAAGCGATCAGAGTAATTACGTCATAGAGATCTGTCACTCTAAATGCCCCCAATTCAACTATAAGTCACATTTACACAACGTCTTGATGCTTGATTGCCATCTGTTTGTCTTGTTTTATTCATTGGTGTCAGTTTAGGTGACAATGTCTGCAATGATAAATAGACGAGTGAGATATTTTGGATGTTTTGCATTTGAAGCATGAGTGTTAGATGGGTTGCTTGCCCCAATATGGACTCCCGTTCCAGTGTGGTTTTTTTTTTGGGGGGGGCAGGGGTGGGGAAAAAGGTAACAGAACTGTGTCTACTTCGAAAGGAGTTATAGGGAAAAACTTTATTGGCTACATGGTGTAAATTGGAAGAGTGAAATTGATATTGTATTGGTGCATGGCATATTAAACATTAATAGAATTTCAAATTGATCGAAAAAAAAAAAGCAGGGCGAATTTTGGCGTATGCCCGAGGAATACATGCAAAATAATTAGCATGATTGCATGGAAGAACGTTAATGAAAATGTCACAAGAATTAAGACCAAATTAATCAAAACATTTATCATCTTGCATTACTATTTTGAATGGAGTATCCCTTCAATCAAATACCGGGATGCCGATGCATGTGGTATTTGACAGATAGCAGTTTGAATCCAGGCTGAAGGCTTTGATTGAATTCTATACGTCAAGGGAATGATAAATCGCCCTATTAAGCCATTGAACCCACAATTTAAACATCCTCATGAAAAATGACCGTATACTACAATTTAGTTTTGCTTATTATTATTGTAGGATGTATCCTTGTACGTGTAACGAGGGTTAGATTAGTAGACGTTGAGTATAACCAAATCGCTCCAAACTCAACATACGCAAACTGAACGGAACATAACTTGGGCAGACACAAAAAAAGAACTTAACTTCGAGAAATTAGTAGTGCTCTGATTTATTATCGAACACTGCAGGGTGCTTTGCCCTGCCAGACATTAATTATACAACAACATAAAATATTTATATATTAATTAAAGATAAATGAATCAATAGACTCAATTTTTGGAAATGATATTTTTTGTTTCACTTTTCGGCGGCTGGCTACGGGCAAAAATTGTTGACCTCGAATGAGTGGATGAATTATTTTTTCACTTTTCGGCGGCTGGCTGACCGCGGAAATTTTTTTAGACAATATATGGATTTGCCGCAATGAACACCCCCCTTGCAAATCCTGGCGTACGCCTATATGGGGAGGTGACAGGGCATGATAATTATGAGAGAATGAGGTGGTGGATGTTAACCAACTAGCTGACAAAAAAATTCCAAAGAAATACATAAACACTAACACAAATGACATTAAAATAACAGTCCACCGTTATCATTTTATGTAACATGTACTACCACACCAGTAGTATATTGGTGAGAAATCTTTTAGTAGGCTATAGGTTTTAGATACACCTGCTGTCAGAGGGTCGATCGGGGGGGGGGGGCGATCGCCCCCGATGAAAATAATTGGGGCGCAAACATATCCGATTTACCCCCCCCCATAATTTTTACAACTTTGAAAAATTCATAATATGCCATACAAGGATATGTTTAAAAAGCATTGGAAATCAAACCATTAAACTTAGCATAAAAATACCATCAAATAATACAAAATTGTCAAATTGTCGGCGCGCTTTGCTGCCGCAAAATCTGTATTGCAATTGGGGCGCGCAGCCGATAATTTGACTTTTTTTACTTTTTGCCCCCCCCCCTCCATTGTCGAAACACGGATCAAAGCCCCCTGTCTTCTGATACCCAGAATATAGTATAAAAGCGCATTGGACGACATGACTTAAACTTAAAAATTTTACCAAAAGGTATTTGGTGAGAAATACTTGTTAATAATAGTGCTTTCAGATTACACCTGCTGTATGCCCTCAAAAGCCGCACCATACGCGCTAATTTGTAAGTAAAGTTTAGAACTTGAAAATGCACCCCCCCCGCCGATTTATTATGTTAAAAGCAACGCGGATCCACGTAAAGATTTAGCATATGGATAAAAGTACCTATACTTGAGGGGATAATGTGTGGGGTTATTTTGATGAATCCCGGCGCTTGGTGGTACTTTGCTTTTGTTCGTGTAAAATCCTCGTTTGGGGCCTGAACTGGAAAAACCCTTACTGCGGGTCTTGTTGTTCGATTTCCTCCTTTATACTGAAACAATCCTTGGTTGCCATGGGGTGTCATTGTCTTTGTTTCGTATAAATCCTCGTTCAAGTCGCATTGCCAACTTGTTCAAAACCTTAACTTTGGGTTAATTTTTTTTTGGCCAAGTCCAATGCACACCCGTTACAACATTTGGCACCCTGGACAAAACACCGGAAATTATTGCGTAAAGTGAATTGTTCAAGTAGGCATATACTTCTCTCTGAAACCCCACCCGGACGCCAAGTTGGACAAACAGAATTTTTTGGTTCATGTGGATTCTATGTCACCCTGGCAACATCAGAAAACAACATCACACCAAACACTTATTGTTTATCTAATAGCGACAAACTGTGGTGTTACATTATCGAGAAGTATGCCAGCGGTATAGGCTATAATGTGTGTGTGGTGTGTGGTGTGTGTGTGTGTTATGTGTATGTGTGTGTGTGTTTTTTCTTTTTCTTTTCTGTTTTTCTGTGCGTGGTGCGTGTGCGTGTGTTGTGTATGTGTGTGTGTCGTGTGTGGTGTGTGTGTGTGGTGTGGTGTGTGTTGTGTGTATGTGTGTGTGGTGTGTGTGTGTGTGTGTGTTGTGTGTGTGTGTGTGTGTGTGTGTGTGTGTGTGTGTGTGTGTGTGTGTGTGTGTGTGTGTGTGTGTGTGTGTGTGTGTGTGTGTGTGGTGTGTGTGTGTGTGTGTGTGTGTGTGTGTGTGTGTGTGTGTGTGTGTGTGTAGGTTTACTTCACGCATTACCTTTAGGTGTAGCATATATTCTATAGTGATAAGTAAAATCTGACAAACTGACACAATGTAAAAAAAATGAGTCAGAGGTGATACCAGGGAGTCTGGACTTTGTATATCTTCATATTTTATGCCATAATAAATCAACTGCATTCCACCGTGAATTTCATTTGGTTGTTCAAAATATAGTAGCTAGAATGTTCACAAATTTGGCAACGATGCGAAAGTGTGTGTTGAAAGACGCGATCGATAACTAAACAGACAGAGGTACAAATGATATTGTTTAATGTTGCATTAAAAAATCATCTCATTGTTTTGGGCGTTCGTTTTTGGCGGGGGTGTGCACTGTTGGCATATTACATCTAAATTATTGTAAAGTTAATCGCTGAGCGAAGCGCAGCGAGGAGAGGCTTGGGAAATTAAGAATCATTAGTTTGGGAAACCGCCTTAGGATGACAACTCTAAGTTCTCGTTCAAAAAAATCTCACCTACAACGGGCATTTCAAAGTGTGATATTCACCTGAGCATTGGTGCTGTTATCGTGATGGCAAAAGTATACATATCAGTCACAATCAAAGTGGGTCAATTATACTTTTACGAGCTTTTTAGTGGTTGTTGATGTACACTACTGCTTCACTGAAAATAAGACATTCTAATGATACATGGTACATTGTATAAGTAAATTCCTCTACTAATGTTCTGCTGACACTCGTCTAACTGGTTGACAGAGACTTCCAACTTCTCCCGTTTTCGGCAGGAGCATCTCCCGCCTTGAGTCCATTTCACAAAATCTCCGCTGAGTT
>JZLH01S0627364.1:98822-113645 GCA_001188425.1 Eucidaris tribuloides | reverse complement strand
AAGTTTGTTGTTTTACTGGCGACAGATCTTTTAACTGTTCGCATTGCGTGTACATTACGCAAGTCAAGCTCGCACGCTCGCAGATCAGAGAGCGGCGTTCAATTGGTGACGTCACATGATTAACAGCTTGTTTTGCATATCGGGGCCAAAAAATGTGGGCGTACCCAAACAGTTTTTATATTAGTGAATAACTCAAAACCTGAAAATTACATCGAGAATTGAAAGTCAGATTGGAATTCTAGATGAAAAAATACTCTAAAATATGTAGATTACCCAGTTTTGATAGTTTTTATGTCGTAGTACCTTTAAAGGTGCGTACAAGGTACAACTTTGCGGAAATAGGTGCAGAGCAATTTCTGACGCGGTATTCGAGCAAATCTGCACCTTTCACGGCTAAGCGCTCTCCCCACTCCATTGTGTTTGCAAGTTTGCACCATTCAGGTGCACATTTTGTGTTCAAATTTATGGATGTTTTCTCTTCCGAAGCCGGGTGATGAGCTGTTTCTTTCACCTTTTTCTATAAACACAATTTCCATACTGAAAATGCAACTTGCATACATTATACTATTTTCTATGTTGGACAAGCTCAGACAAGCTTTCAGGTTGTCAAGATCAACCTTTGTTTAAAAGGTATGCATGGAATTTGAATATATTACGAAAACGGCCTATAGGTCCAAGTTTGCACCTTGAAAAGGATGAAAATAATGCACATTCTGCTCCAATACAATATAAGCAGTTGAAAATGAACACCTTCACGGCCAGCGTGATGGCCTAGTGGGTAGAGCGTCCGTCTCACGTGCGGAAGGTCGCAGGTTCGAGCCCCGACAGGGTTATATATGTACGAGTTTTTAAATATTTATAAATGTTAATAAACTGTATAATAATAATGTAAAAACTATAAATAGCACTCGAATGAACGTATATTGCGGTTCACACACAGTTTGCAAGAAAAAATACTTTTTAAAATTTTCTATGGTGCAATCCTGCACCTTTCAGGTGCAACTTTACACCTGTTAGAAAGGTGCAGCCTTGCACCTTTTAGAAAGGTGCAAAGTTGCATCTTTAAAGGTGCTCCCAGTGTTACATTGGTCTCCACCTTTAAAGGTGCAAAGTCGAACCCATATTTCTTAGTGTGTATAGTCGAAAATCTCGGGGGTCCCCCTTCGAATTTTCATTAGTTAATTAAACAAAGCTAAAAACATTTAGAATCTGTTATTGGTGTGATATGACCTTTGGGCATAAAGCTTTCAAATTAAAAAAAAATCGCCAAAAATCGCTTTAAGGTGCATGGTGAAAAAAATCTAAATAAAAAGTACTGTGTGACACTTACCATCAGCAAGGCCCTATCAATTAGTAAATTGCTATTAAGTTTACGTCTTGGCTTACTTGTTCCAGTGGAAAAACACCCTCGAAACAAACAGCTACAAAGGGAGGAGCTCATCGATTAAAAAACTGTCTAATTACTATGGCATGATAAACACGCATGTGTGACGCTACATCAGCGATGGAGCGCTTGTATCGGCCGTGTCACGTCAGGTCGAGGCCGCCGCGCGCGCGATCTGATTGGTTGGCGAAAATGACCGTTACTCCAAAATCGAAGAAGAAATATTCAGCACAGGGAAAGAAATGCACATTGTCAGCATAGAAAAAGTATTTTGTGTGAATGCTTGTTGCAAAATATCTCATTCCTGTCTACACTGCACTAAATGTTAAGGTAATGCCTGACACTTGCCGGCTCCATCTTCGTTTAAAATTTGCCCTATTTCCTTGTAGGTCTAATAGCAAATCAAGAATTTGTTTCTGTTTGTTTGTTCCTGATTCACCGAATCCACATCAATGTGTGAGAAACGCTCTCCGTGATAGTGGTTAGAACGTCTGCCTTACGATCGGAAAATTGCGGGTTCGAGCCCTGGCCGGGTATACCAAAGACTTAGAAATTACACATTCCGTTTTCTACCCAGGCGCTCGGCATTCAAGAACAGAGAAGGGTAACGATAATATTAATGTTTTGCAGGGCCCGCTGGTACAGCAGTCTATCTGATTAAAGTGTGTACCCTGGGTAAATAAGAGTTATTATTATAATTATTTTATTATAATTTTAAAAATACTCACTAAAAGCAGTGGGCAGCGCTGACGACCCATTCGTCGTTGATGAGGGTTCCACCGCACATGTGATAGTCACCTCCAACGCGGTAATTTTTCCTTACACCGACCTGCCACGGCCAGCTGCCTGGGACGGCCTCCGAGCCACCGACAATGAAGGTACGTGCCGGCTGGATTGCGGGTACACCGCAATCTGTATAATAATGAATGAACGAAAAGAATGTTAGAATCAGCAATTTATACCTACACTGTTAAAAAAAATACCGTATTTTTGTTTTAACTGTTTAAAGGGGAAACTGTAAAACAATTACGGTCATTTTAATATAATTTTAAAGGTAGACCCAATTTCGCCCAAATTTACAGTAAAATACCAATAAGAGTTTTACGGTGAAAAACTGAAAACGGCAAAAGCTATAATACGGTGATATCTCTGGCAGCCGGAATTTACCGTAAAAGCGTTTATAGCGCATGTAGTACGGGACACACCATGTTGAGATATCATTTTACTGCTCTATCTAAATTTATGCATGTGCTTCTTCGAAACTTTCTAGATATATTTGTGTGAGAGGTTTTAGACAGGTTTTAAGAAGTACGTAAACAAAAGAAAATTGGTTGAAAACTACGAAAAATAAAGGAAACACATTCAATTACGATTTCCATTGAATACAAAATGAACCAACAAAATACGCATATGAAAGAAATGAGTTATTATATGTTGCATATTTTTCTTTTTGCTGTAAAGTAGGCACCACCAATACCGGCACATCTGACGTCTTGATGTGTTTGCCTGTGGACTGCAAGGACCTAAAATTGTCATATAATGTTCATTAAAGAAACGTAAGGAAATAGTGTGGAAGACATTAGGATGAGCTAAGTTGACAGGATGTGATTTTTTTTTTTTGTTACAGCAAACACCGCAACGTGCACACGGGAAGCGGGACAAGAACTGCACATATTTGGATTCTGATTCTACCCTGCTTGAAGGAAGAGTTTACGGTAGTAGTTCATCGCACGTTCTTATTTACTATAGATCCAAAAGTTTCATGTTTATCTTCAAAGTAATCCTAGATGTTCGGCCAATCAAAGTATAATTGTACTGGATTTTCCTCTGAACCGTCCAAATAAAGTATCTTGTATGTATCTGATCGTAATGGATTATGTACCTGCACAAAACATGTGCTGGACTATCTCAATCAGAAATTTTGATATTCCGGACAATACCAACTAAAGGGCAGACTATATTTTATTCTTAAAGGCAGGGCAGTTCTCTTTTCGCAGCCTAAAATTAATATTGTTAAATACGCTTGGTTATAAAGAAGAAATGACACAGAGCGGCTTCTCTGTCACTATAACGACACCTCTCAGCAGGGAATAGCAAATCCAGGTTTTCGTAAGTCATATGTAGCGCGTTACGCTTTGATTCGAATTGTTGTTCGGTAGATAACCAGACATTCTAAAATTCAGGCCCTTCAATGTATGCTATGTTCATCTTGCATGATATTAAAAATATTTATATACCATTTACAAATGTGTATCATATGCATTCGTGTACATACCAAAAAAATTATGCATAAGTCTCATGCAGATTATTATTCGTAGACCAATGCAAGGTTACTGAAATACTATTACTGAATTGATTTAGTTTAGTGGGTGTCGAACGGAGTCTAACCATGGCATGGACCTACAGCGTTAAACTGATCGTTACTCTTTAGTACATTTGGCATATTCTGGAAAATTATTGATCTTCAGCCTAAGGGCTACTGATCTAATAGCCGAAGGGCATGAGTGAAGTTCTGCTGTGTTGCGTGAGGGGTGCAAATGAGATTGCCTACCTTTAACATCTTATCTGTGGTGGAGATATGCAAGACTAAATTACCAAAGTAAGAATCACTTAATCCTTTATCAGTAAGTCGTCTCCCGTAGGTTGAAGATTGGCTCTAGATAAAATTATATTAAAAGCTGTGACAGGTGTCGAAGGGGAAGGAGAGGCTAAGAAACAATTTGAAATGTTTTAAACGCATACACATTATACACCGCCTCACACAGACGGACAGACACACATACACACTCTCACACACAAAAAACACGCGAGCGCACACACACACACACACATACACACACACAACAGACACAGACAGACTGACACATAGACACAGACACACAGACACACAGACACAGACACACAGACACAACAGACACACAGACACAGACAGACAGACAGACAGACAGACAGACACAGACACACAGACAGACACACAGACACACACTCACACACACACACACACACACACACACACACACACACACACACACACACACACACACACACACACACACACACACACACACACACACACACACACACACTACTACACAGACACAGACAGACAGACAGACAGACAGACAGACACAGACACACAGACACACACACACACACACACACACACACACACACACACACACACACACACACACACACACACACACACACACACACACACACACACACACACACACACATACACTTACATACATTATCTGTGGGTTTTGTTCACCTCTATTTTCTTTCAACTAAAATTTCTTTTGCTCACTGTACCACGTTTGACGGAATATAAGCCATCTATTTAACTGTAATTGTCCCAAGTACCCCACAGATAAGGCTTGTGAGATCACGCAGACACATACAGACACACAGACATATATACAGACACACAGACGCATACACACATACAACCCCTGCCCCCCAGACACTCACATACATACACATTAACATATTAAAACCAGTCATCTTTTGTGCCTTATCACACATTGATATATTTCTTCGATCTCGAAACGAAATGGGAGTTAATTAAAGAATAAATAATCAGTACGCATAGGATATAAGTTTTCAACATTTATTGCATACACTTTGGCAACACCAGTGAACTGAAAAGTAATATCACATAAATATCATAAAATGTGTATAAATAAATTACATATTACATATTACACATATATACCCAAATCCATTACATACAGTATAATTGATTGCCATAACAGTTCCATGACGCCAACAGGTAGCGCCATGGCGAAAACTAATAGGGGCAAAAATGTCCAAAAGACCTAAATTTCATGAATTACACTATGAAAACCACACGATTTTGTGTATTTTTAATATTTTAGGGGGCGGTCGCTCCCTCGGGCCCCTGTGGCGCCACCCCTGGGGGCGCCTCTGTGTCATTTAATCATGAAAGTATACCAGTTCCAAAACACCAATACAACCGCCTCTCTGAAAAAGAATAAATTTATTGACAGTGAAATCATCCACTTGACAAAAGTAAACGTTAGGTGTTAATATCCTTTCACTTATTACCAGTTCCGAACATTTTGTTCACATTATTCCTCCAGTCATTACTCGAGTGAATTAATATTCAGCTAAATCCCTTACATTATCCTGGTGGTAGAGCTGAAACGAATGGTGATATATCGTCATCAGTGGCGTAATAAGCCGAATCATGGGGGAGGGGGACAAAAATTTATCAATACAAGCCTCTTTTATACCATGATCAAATTTCATGGGGGGGGGGGTCAAGCAAATCCCCTCCCTCACCTGACGCCAGTGGTTGGCACACTTACAAAATAACAGAAAATCGTACTTAACAATAATTGTTTGCATATATGAAAAAAAGTATTCTCTTTTATATTACAAATTAAAACCAGGTCCAAAAGAGGACACGCCCAATTAAAATACGGTACTAGTAATAGACCCCACTGGCATCTTTTCTGTAATAATGACGTTTGATTGTCACTTTTGAACGATATACCATCAATATATCTGATAACATTTCTTTACAGTATAAGTAATATTTACATATGCATTCCCAGAATTTTAAATTAAAAACCCCAAAACCACGTTGCTTACAACTTGCTATATTACAACTTGCATCAAGGTTACTAATTGACACAATTGCATCATCTTATCTTCAGTACTTACCCAATACCGACTTTAATACTTAGTGTGTCAGGTATTTTTTTTTTACCAAATTCTATATACAATAACATTATCGAAGAGATTATCACAGTCCTTGACACTTCAGCAGGGTTATAGCTGGAAAGAATTCTGTGCCGGCTGTAGGAAGGAGTTATGCAAGCGGAGCGAGCAAAGCGAGCGTAGCGCTCCTGGGTTTCCACATAGAAAAAAGCATTTGGAAGCATTTATTTTACAAAATACATCTTCGGCTGAAATGTAATGATGTTTAAAGCTCAAAATACACGATTTATGTAGAGATTTAAAACATTTTACGGTCATTTTAAAGCTTTTCTGTGCCGGTCGGAGGACTAATAAATTCAGCTTAGTGGCGGTCGGCTTCAGTTTGTGCCGGCTACTACCGACCGGCGCCGACCGCCGTAGCTATAACCCTGCACTTCAGAAACTCTGACACACTTTTATAAATACATGTATTTAGTTTTTGTTCAGTAAATTCTTTAGCTCTTCGTAAATGTTGGAGGCTGGTGCGAAACGTAATTTCCATAAATCTATAACATCAATTTAAGCAGAGGGTGTAAATGTAATGTAATGGAATGCCCCAGTATTATACAATCGCCCTTTAAAGGTATTGGCTAACATTTACCACAGTTAAAAAAAATCTGAGCCGCATGATTCCCCATGCTACCAGTGTCTTTGATGAGGTCTAAAAATGAAGCCCTGAAAAAATTGTATTTCAAAATGACTATTTAGTGCTTTAAAAAAGTGAAAATCGTAAGTTGACCAGATTTACTTGCCCATTTCCTCCCATAGACTTACTGTGTGTACACCTAGGTTAATAAAACTCGCCCCGAGTTTTATTGTTTATTCATGTGTAACTTGCCATTGGCAGTGTAACTTTCCAAACTTTTGTATTCTAGGGTGTTTATTTGTCCATTTGAACACTACTATGTAGCTCAGATATCAAAGTTTGACAATTTTTTAAATTGAAGCTCCACAATGTTAGCCTATCACTTTAATAGTTACTACATGGAAAATCAAATTATAAACTTATAAAACACTAAATTTTAGGTTTAAATCCAAATTCCGCAATAATTCTATTCGTTAAAGACACTATATAACATTGTGGAAGACCCGTTTAAAAATTGTCAAACTTTGCTATCTGACATATCTGACAGTGTTTGATAGCACAAATAAACACCATAGAACACAAAAGTTCAGACAGTTATGCTGTCACTGGTAAAATATATACAGATAGAAATTGGCACATGAATTATTCTCAGCCGATAAAAAAAAAAATCTACAACACAGCAGTCTATGGGGAAAAACTGTAATGGTCTCTCAATGGTTTTTACTCTTTTAAAGCACTTAATAATGATATTAAACTGTAATTTTTTATGGCTTCAATTTTGAACCTGATCAAAGACACTAGTAGCATGGGGAATCATGCAGCTCACAATTTTTAAAATGGAAACATTGTTATACAGTGCCTTTAAGCGACTATAACATTTAAATACAGATTCGCAGAAGTCGTAAATTATATTACGACAACAGCGACAGAAGAGTTCAAAATAAGATACAGATAGTTTACTATCAAAAAGCTTGTTGCATATAAATCTTAAACCTCATCATCACAGGCAATATGATTATAATAGTACTGCGTAATTATTACAGGTAAATGACATGATTGGGGGTAGTCCGTAACTTGGGTTGAAACTATTCTAGAATCAAGTATACTGTGCAAAGATTCTACTTTGAAAATTTGGTAGTCAAAATTTGACTCATTCTAAAACAACTTCTACCTGTGTATGCCTAGGGACAGAAAAATCTGTTGTGTAGGGTACTATGGGATGTATTTTTTTCGGGGCGCGAGAGAAACAAAATGGTAGTATCTTCATGTTTGATTCGGCTTTAGTAAACAAATTCAAGATAAATCCCTCCAGCCAGGACATACACTCCAACTGGTGTATCCACTGATATATCTTTCAACCAGTTTGGTTAAAATGGCATTTTTTGCTTCTTCCAATCATATTAGTGCCCTTTAAGATGTCAGGTGGACAAGCTCCTGAAAGAAAAGTAACTCTTGCAGTACCGATAGTGCAAATATGCACCAATTAATACACATAATATCCGTAGAGCTGTAATCTTTCTAGTATGTTAAGAGTGAAACCACAAACGAAACATACCACTCAGGAGTTAATGAAGCCTCAACCCATCATGAAAATGGTCAACACTCATAGTGCCAAAGACACTATATGATATTATGGAAGCACCATTTCAAATATTGTCAAACTTTGTCATCTGACTGACATGATAATGTTGAAATGGACAAGTAAGCACCCCAGAACACAGAAATTTAGACAGTTATGCTGTCGCTAGAAAAAAATATACTCAAATGAATATCAGCATTAATCTCCGGCAGAGAAGAGATCTTTTTATATGTATGACACAGCAATCTATGGACAGAAACTGAAATGGTTGCTCATTGAATTTTACGTTAAAAAAGCAGTTAATGATCGTTTTGAAGTACACTTTTTCAGGGCTTCATTTTCGGACCTTACCAGAAACACACACTGCATGAACAATCATGTAGCTTAGAATTTTTAAACTCTAGATATTGTTAAATTGTGCTTTTAATTCAAAGGTGGTCGAATTCTTGGGAGCAATGGGCAACGCATATGGCTAATAACATAATTTGATGAATTCAGGCGAGGTTTCAATTAAGGGTCGTTATGTATCAATCCCCGTGAATATTGTTTAATTCCTCAAACATTTGGTAAACGCTCTTTACCTTAAAATATGATATAGCACAATACCTAATCTATTTTCCCCACCACCTAATTTTACATTCGTTAACATTAGAAATAGCATATACATATAAACTCACATTTACAACTCACTCTTTACCATAAAATATGATGTAGCAAAATAGTTTATTAACCAAATTTATTTTCACAACCACCGTACTGCTTACTCGTTATTTAAAACTGTAATTTATAATATAATCTAACACCACTTTTGCAATAAATAATGAATATGTTACAAATGTAGTATGTACACTATACATTAAAGATACCGGTGACGAGTGTTTGATTGTTCAAACAGTGCGAAAGAGGACATGCATAGGGCATAAAATGCAAGTTACGTCAACTTGTGTAAAATATCTTTCCAATTAGAGTAAAAGAGAAGTATACACATTTTATAAATAAAAGTATGTAAACGCTCTTCTACAAAAATAACATTTAATTTCACTTCGATTTTTTTTTATTTTTGCGTTCAGCGAGCCGAAAAATTGAAAAATTGTGAACGTTTAGTATAATTTTTTATTTAGGTTTAATGGTCTTGCAATGTGCATTTTAAACATACCCTTGTACTACGTAGTATATATTTTTCAAGTTGTCAAAAGTTCCCTTTTTTGGGGGGGGGATTTGTCCCACACCCAATATTTCCATTGGGGTGGTGACTGCCCCAATCCTGTTTTTAAGGGATAGACAGTGTTGTTTGTACTATCTTCGTTCATGAAATAACGCTCCAACACGCTTACCCAGTACATTTAAAAACAACATAATGAGATTGTATTTAGATATTTTATAATCAATATATTTCGATATATCAAGTATCATCCTGTCACATGTAAACGTAAACAGCAAGATGTGTAAAGCGAGAATGGAACATTGTCAAAAGTAATCCTGCGGCAGCCAAAAGTGGTTTAATAAGTACATTTCCCTTAAAGACTGTGTCATTCATTTGCACGTCAAAAAACACCTAAATGAATGAAATCAGCTGAAATCATATCCAATGTGAAGATAATATAAACTAAAACACCTCTTCATAGAGACTTGCGGGTAAAATTTTGAGTTTATGGGAGAAAATCCTGGAGGTTAAACTTCATTCCTTTTTCAAATTACTCAGAAGCCAATTTCAAAAATTCCCGCGACGTGAAAGCTGTGCACGTGTCGTTCCAAAAATTGTAGCCGATCAGCGTTAGCCAAAAGGTGCTCGGAGGTTACGCGTTAACCAATTCAGTGCGCTCGTGGTCTGTCGACGAATACACATAAACGCCGCGACTTCGCAGTTTTGAGTCAAAAGTTGCAATCACGGAAAGAACACTTTCTGGTAAATGTCGTTATTAGTTTTTCTCATAAAACACACAATATCATGAGTTGAGATCTACAACTTTTGCATACACCATTTGTTAGTACTAACGACTTATACAGTTTTTGGTATTGATAATGACGGGAAGTAATGGGCAATGGCAATCCCTGACACAATCTTTAATGATTTACGGATAGACCTATAGTTAATTGCGTTTACAATACACTGTATCACCTTTGAAGAAAGATGGTTTAAAAAGTGGATTCGGTTCCATGCCTGAAAATTGGAATTGTGATTACACTGTATACCGAGTGGCCCAGAAAAACACACACACAGGGATTTTGTGATTTTTCCTTCATTATAATTTTCCCTCATCAAGAAAATTGCTAGTTTCCAATTCATCTGATAGCGTGTTCTTTTCTTACCTATGAAAACTTAGATCGTCAATTTTCGTTCAGTAGTTTTCATTTCAGAGCTAATTTTACAAAGCAGTGCAGTTCAGCTTTTAGCCGTGAAGCGGTATATGCTTCATATTGATAGCGCTCCATACATTAGTTCACAATTACAGTCGGAAGATGAAAAGTACCAAACTAAACACAACAAAAAAAAAAATAACTACCCCCTTTTTCAAAATACTATAACTTTAAAAAGGAACGGTGTTGAGCATAATAATTTGGCAAGGATGTTCCTGCACTAATTGACTAAATTCTGTGAGGAAATGTGGTTGATCCGTCAAGTCATGCATGAGTGAGCACATAATAAAGGCAAAAAGTCACTTTTCAAAAGTCACAAGGGTCATTTTGGGTTTTTTTGAAGCAGGATTTTGACAAATTCTGTTTCTGGTGAATGATTAATCACTATTTATGTAAATCATCTATCGTTAGATCCTCTCTTCCGCCTTTGGCACTTTTTGCATATTTTACGCTTCGGTGAGCGCAATTTAAAAATTTCCACCCTTTCTCGATTTTGAAATTGTAAAAAATATCAAGTTTACTGCAAAAAATTTAAATCCGAATATTTTCAGCAAAATGTATCTTTACGTGTTGTACGAACATAAGAGGTTGCAACCATGACATGGTTGAGTGAGCACACTTTATAAGTAGAGGAAAAAATGTCAATATTTACCATATTTTGCATTAGGAGATGACTCAGTGGACTTTTGAAAAGTGCATTTCTCACTTCTGATGCATCGCTCCATTCATGCATTGACCGCAACGGACACCAATCAACACTTTCACAACAAAAGTTAGTCAATGAGTGTAGAAACACTCTTGCCAAATTATTTTGCACAAACTTGTTTTGTTAAAAAGTTATGGTATGTTGAATAGGGGGGTAGATACTTTTTTGTTGTGTTTAAAAGAAATGATCTTGGTGTCATTTTACTTGCAAAGGAATAGTCTATCAGATGAAGTATATAAAGACGAGCAATTATTTTGGAAAATACCAGAGAAAATGTACCGCTCCGTTTTTTTCTGTGCCAACCAGTATAGGTGTGAAGGAATGATTACTGGACAAACGAAATATAAATACAACTGTACAATCAGCGGCGTGGATGATATAGTCTTCCTGATGAAAAGTATAACCAATAACATATTTAACCCTTAACCATGGAGACTTGTACACGCAATGGACCCTGCAAATCGTACAGTCACTCTAATAAATACCCTTGCTGATTCGTCAGTGCTATGACGACGTTTCAGTATGGACATTCATTAGAGTTAGACTGGGTTCAGTCGTTTTGCCACTTTCTCCATTATTAGTCGTCGAAGTGACACCGGATTTCTTCCTGTTCTGTTCCCTGTATTTCCATTCCTTTCCGTGTTTCAGAATCCATTTTTCTCTCTTCCTTTTGATTGCATGTCGTACCTGAAATGGAACATTAAAGACACATGTGTATAATTTTGATTATTGGTTGACATTCCACTAAAAATGACCCGAACCATATTTTTCATGAAAAAAATAATTGCGCAAAACACAACTACATGTATTTCTTTCCATAATTGTCTAAAACGACTAAACGTTCCATCAATTCAACAAGAACGAGAACAACAGCTACTATTACAACTTGTTTTTGTATGTACGCAACTTTGACTTTTTATTTGTAATGGAGTTCGCGACTTGTTTCAGCATGTGCAGTAAAGTCTGATAAGGGTTTGTTTAACTTTCTAAATTTACTAGGTAAATCAAATAATCAATCATTGCGCAACTAAGTAACTAACTAGCTAACTAACTAACTAACTTACTAACTTACTCTCTACCTATAAGACTAACACAGAACGTTAACAACAATTACTGAAATGATAACCCAACTTCAAAACTCCAAACTTAAGTTTTGAAAAGAAGAATTGTTATCAACAGAGGATGAGATACAGATTTCTACAAAATTGTGAATATATATATATCTGATAATGGCTTAACCAAATTTGCTCGAACCTTCATTATCGGATATAAAAAATACTCTGGATTTTCTGTCTTGACATTAATGTAAGGGAAAAATTATCCTTTACTTACCTCCGAGTTTCTGAGGAAATGGATGATAAAGATGAAGACCCCTTGCAACGTATTGGTGATGATGAAGATGTAGAGAAAGGCGAGAGAAGCGTCTGCAATGGCTAGAAAGCCGAAGATCCACGTCAAACCCATGATTGGAAACAGAATCATGAAAGCTTTCAACCCGTGCCTGAAATCGATAAGACAATATGATATGCAGTCATCATCATCATCTTAATCATCATCATCATCATCATCATCATCATCATCATCATCATCATCATCATCATCATTATCATCCTCATCCTCCTCCTCCTCCTCATCATCATCATTACCATTACTATCATTCACCATCATGGTAAGAACAGATCATCATCATCATCATCATCATCATCATCATCATCATCATCATCATCATCATTATCATCCTCATCCTCCTCCTCCTCCTCATCATCATCATTACCATTACTATCATTCACCATCATGGTAAGAACAGATCATCATCATCATCATCATCATCATCATCATCATCATCATTATCATCCTCATCCTCCTCCTCCTCCTCATCATCATCATTACCATTACTATCATTCACCATCATGGTAAGAACAGATCATCATCATCATCATCATCATCATCATCATCATCATCATCATCATCATTACCATTACTATCATCACCATCATGGTAAGAACAGATCATCATCATCATCATCATCATCATCACCATTACCATCTTCACCATCATGGTAAGAACAGATTTAAAAAAAAGTTGGATAAAGTGAGATATGAGAGGAAAAACATAAGCACATCCGGATAAAAAAATTCCCGAAAATTTTTTTCTCAGGACTTTTCCTGGTCAAATTTCTCCCGACAGCGCCCGAAAACTCGCTCAGTGGGGGTGGGCCTGGTCTGGAAGAAAAAAAATCCTCGGCAGTTTTCACGGCAAAAGTTATCCCAGCTACCAAAACTTTCCCTTCACAGCCAAAAAGCAAACATTTTAGGGAGCCAAATTTCAGAAAATCACAATCACTATCCTATGATTTTTCACTAATTTTGAAAAAATGGGAGAGGGGATGCCCCGCCTGAAACCCCCCCCGCCGCCCCTGTTTCGATGATACCAATGTAAAGTACTACACTATAATACCAAGAGATCGATATCGACACCTAAATTTGATACTGCGGAATTTATTTTTTTGGGAAGTTTAGTAACGTTACTCACTTGACTTGAGAAACGTAGTCGTTCTGGAGTGTTGGACCGTCCGATAGTTTTACGATTTCCACGATGACCCGGATGGTGATGAGGAGATTGAAGGCGACGACCACGGACAACGGAACGATAAAGTACAGGAGACTCAAATCTTGGATTTGTAAGAAGCAACTGCAGCAATAAAGTATCGAAGCAAAATACAGCATACATAATGTTAACTGATAATTTGTTTGCTGGCATAATTGTGCACCACAAATAGAACGCTTGATAAAAGCGTCAACATTATCTTAAACACCGTTCGATCTTCCACATACGTATGAAATAAGATTTTTTTTTACATACCATGTGAAACATTCTACGTCCTGTGTTATGTTTAGCACGAGAGTGTACGTAATACCGGTTGGCAGTAATTGGTCTTATAGATTTTACACGAAGAACCTTCAGTTTGTGACTAAAGTTGGATAAGCAACTTTCAATTATGTTTGTGAAAGGTTTTGTTTTAGGACAAAGTGTAAGCCTTTTTCTTCGCATGCAGTTTGCAAACCGGTGCCATTTAAAAATCAAAGGAAATTGCTAAAAGTTAATCGTATTAATATTGAAGTAACAAACTTATCACCTAGCTGTTCATCACTTCTCCAACTAAGCGCCAAACTTGCTTGTCTAAATACTACTTGAAATGTATTTCTACCTTGAGTTAGATTAATAAAATTTCAGACACATGTAATCCATTGATATCGAAACGATCAAAAATTTATCTCAAATCAAAATCGAATAAACTCAACCCACACATATTTGCACGATTTTGTCAGAATTCGTGATCTGCGACTAAATGTTGATTTACATAGATTACAATTTTAATGTCGCTCGTGTAAAACGAAATTGTAAGTTATGCAATTCATACAAAAAAAGAAAGCATACTCACTATTCCTTGTTTCCAAGCACACCCTCATTTACGGACAAGA
>JZLH01S0627364.1:70407-86456 GCA_001188425.1 Eucidaris tribuloides | reverse complement strand
ATTTGAAAAATTTATAATAATGCAATGTAAACATTTATTTTAAAAAGCATTGGAAAAAACTATAAAACCATTAAACATGGCATGAAAATACTTACAAAATTGTCAAAATTGTCAAAAATTCTGTATAAAAAATTTTGGACATTTTTTTTTCACTTTTGCCCCCCCCCCCAATCCGAAACATGGATGGACGCCCCTGAAAGAACTAGCATCACAGTCGTGCTACTTGAAGCAGTAGGGCGGGGAGTTGAGTATCCGAACACGAATATGTTGCCAAAAACAAACGTAATTTTCAAATGATGAAATTCAGTATTTTCATGAAAAATCAAGGTTTATGTGAAGAAAAATAGATGCTGCGTCCCCGGGTTTTGTTTGCAACTTCGCGCGATGGTTCCCCGACGCGTATTGCGCCGTTCTAAGGCGCGGTGTCCGGGTACTCAACCCGTCCGGAAATACAACCTCTCATGATACTGTAGTTGTAGAATGAGAAGTGATTGTTGTTGTTGCCATCGTCATCGTCAATAAGTTATAGCAGTATCAATTTATCAATAGTAGATGTTATTGTGGTTGTGGATGTGGATTAGTCTTGTCACTAGTGTTCTTGCCTACCTGTATTTTCCTGTTCAATTAAAAATGAAGACACCCCACCATCAACGATAAGAGCCACTGCGTCTTTCGTAAGTTTCTCAAGTTCTCGTTGAACGTCTGCGGGAGTTGTCGACAGGTTATACTGTGAAGAGAAATTAAAGCCATAGGCTAACAATGACCACAGTTAAAAAAAATGTGAGCTACATAATCCTCCATGTTCTAAGTGTTTTTGATAAGGTGTAAAAATGGAGCCCTGAAAAGGAAAATGTATTTCAAACTGATGATTTAGTGCTTTAAAAAAGTGAAAATCTACAAGCACTCAATAAAGTAGACCGGATTCAACTGCCCATTTCCTTCCATAGACTTACTGTGTTTAGATTTAGGCTATTTTATCCTCCACCGGAGTGGTAATTGTTTATTCATGCATATCTTGCTAGTAGGAACCATAACTTTCCAAACTTTTGTATTCTAGGGAATTTATTTGTGTTCATTTAAACACTGCTTTGTAGCTCGGACATTAAAGTTTGACAATTTTTTTATTTAAATTGAAGCTCCACAATGTTAGCCTATTATTTAAATATTTAGTTGCTCTGGGCGTCAAAATGTTTCTAAGCCATTTAAGTACACATGTATATCTTCTTAAAGTAAATTCAAATGTTAATAATCATGATATACCGACAAAACATTGATTATCTGTAAATGGGCAAATTGCGATTTTGAACTCGGGTTACTTGTTTCTTTGAATATTATCATTATTCTTATTATTACTTTGTCATAATTTTGGATGACAGGTCCCAGAAAAGCAAACTTGATCACTGCTACCCACAGACATCCAGTCCCGTGTAGTTTGCATATGAATAAGTGACCACAACACTGGGTTTTCACCCTACTCTTTTCGATGAAGTGCGTGGGTTCTTTAACGTGCTGACGTGTTTCTGTCTTAACACGGGACCTCTGGCTTTACGTCCTATCCGACATGTCCGAGGGACGGGGTAATGGGGAAAAAATGCCTTACCTAAGGACACAACCGCCACGGCGTGGACTCGAACCACGGACCTCTAGGTTGGGAGGCCGAAGTCTTATCCACTAAACCGTGACGCCTCCCCGGGGGAGAATGATATTTGAATACTGAAGTATAAATTTAAACTTACTCCTGATTCGCAGACATCTCTCATCAGCTGGTTAGTGTTACTCGCCAACAACACATTGACTACACCAGCGGAAACCTATGGAATTCAAATGGAAAAAGGGTGAAAATGGGTACACTTTGATAATTACTGCGTGAATTCTAATTACAATAGTTACCGAATTATCTTAAAAATCAGTAATTAGACATTGTTATGAACATGTACAAATGAGATTGTCCCAGTTCTTTTAGCACTCGCATTGCTCAATCTCTGAATGGTGTAAATCATGTGAACATTCAAAAAGTCAAGTGTACACTGCAGGGGCGCAAATCCAGGGGGGAAGGGGGCAGGGGGACATGCCCCCCCCCCACGATTTGAAGGTATCAAATGTTTCCCCACGAATTTACATGTGTGCATAAGTTTGAGTATCTGATTCGTGGTGTGTGGCTAGTAAGGTTGGCAGGCTAAAAAAGACAATTTGTCGGCGTGCGAATATATGTTTTGGTCCGTACGATCCCCCCCCCCCGTGACAGTGAGTTTTCGACTGGCTGGCCTTGTGACCGGGAAAAATTGATTGACCTGGATTTGGAGAATTTTTTTGCGTCACTACTCCACAACACTACACACACACACCTCAAAAAAAGTTAAGAATAAGACGGGTCATTGGACAGATCCCGTGGAATCATTCTGTTCTTCTGAAGAAAACGTGAAACTTTTGTCGGGTGGTTTCAAAACATACTGTTGGTACAACAATAATAATAGTTTTACTTTAACTGTATCTTAATGACACCAAACTTACGTTCATAAAGCTTTGGGCATCGTCGACATCGGCATGTTCGAGCGGGTTTTTGCTGATCACGGTGGTGAAGTACGAGAAAGCGGCCTCCATTTCATCGAGGGATTCGAGCTCGGTTTTGTTGCCAAGAAAAGAGACCAACTCTTGCATCGCAGCTTCGGCGCCCCCGTAGTCTTTGAATCCAGCCTTTGATCGCAATTCTTCATACTTCGATTAGAATAAAAGGCACGTTTAATTTTAATCTTTCCTCTTCAAGTTTCTCAGAAAATTAAATGTAGAAATATTTTGGTTTAAAATGATTTCGATCTTTGTATTTGTTGTAATCATTTCTTTAATCGAAAGAAAACGCACAATGGGTATAATATAGTACACATAAGCTACACACTGGGTACGTGCACAGGGCTATGTTCCCTTTCTGGAACAGGCAGGACGATTACAGTAAATTTACAATACAAAACAATAATTAATATTTAAATGTTATAGTATAATATTGTATGTTTATACAAAGACTCATTCAAATTTCATATTAAATGTAAAGCAAAAGAAAATGGGGAAAAATTACTATGTAAAAATGCTTGAAATTATTTTTCAGATCCCGGAAAAATATAAATAATGCAAGATAGAGAAATCAGGTTTCCGTTTATATTCCTGGAAAAAAAGACAATGCATATAAAATATAAAGTGTCTTTACTCATGGACACTAACGTTGTGGCAGGATTCGAACCGGACATCTTGTAATCGAGAAGCGACGGCTTTACCTACCAAGCCAAGCCACGACACGTCCACCTCTTAAAGACAAGGTTCACCCTGACATCAAGTTGGTTTTAATAAAAGCAGAACAATGGGAGAAACATTAATGAACGTTTGGCGAAAATCCACCAAAGAATAACAGAGTTATGAGGTTTCAAAGTTTTTAATCTGTGACGTCACATGCGAGCAGCTCCCAATATGCCATGTAATATAAATTCCATAAATTGCCATTTTTTGGTTCCTGATAACTGAATGTTTTTTTTTTCATAAAAGTACGTATGAAATAATGTTTCTGATAATATATTGAATGCAAAGGTAAAATCATTTTCAAATTTCTGAGAAAACGGCACTTTTATGGAATTTATATCACATGACATGGGGAGCTGCTCGCGTGTGACGTCAGAAATTTCAAAGTTAAAACTTCCATAACTCTGTTATTCTTGGGTGGGTTTCGCCAAACTTTTATTAATATGTTTCTCTCATTGTTCTGCTTTTATTAAAACCAACTTAATGTCAGGATGAACCATACATTTAAACCGGTTTGAACGATCAAAACTATACTAGTACTTAACGCTATATTATACTACTATACTATACACTTTATAATTCGGTGTTCATGCCCGGGGGCCACTGTCATACCATAAGTAATTATCATTCGATCAAAGAATACTCTAAACAATTACTCAAGTATGAAAATACCCTTTTCCAGTACGCCTTTTATTTAAATTATACCCACTTTTCTCCTGATTTTGGCGATTTTGATGCCCTTTTCACTATACGCGCGTACATCGCCCATCCGTGAAAAACAACCCCCTTTACGCATTTTTTTTTTCACACGCGCATGGTGTACACCTCGTAATGACAGTGCCCCCGATGTTCACAGATATGTTTGTTAAATCCATGCTTTGTTTGCTTAAATTCCATGCTTTATTAAAGCACTTTATAAACACTTGTCTGAAAAATGTTTGGATCGATATGCGAGGAGAAAGAACGTTAAGTATCAACCAAATATTCCATAATATGAGTCAGGAGGATTATAGTATCTAGAATGACGTAGAATAATAGTGAAATTCGTTGTCTGTAGGCCTGCAAGTCACATGAAGTATACGTAGCTCGCTAAACGCTATTCGGTGTCGGTTTATCCCTTACGGGTTCGGCGGGTCACATAAACAATACGGATAACACGCTGGCCCCTCTCAGGCTTAAGGGGACGCCAAGAGATGGACACTTCGGAATGAAAGAAGATTTGGCTGCTCGATCTACTGCCGATTAACGAGCTGACGTAGGGAGGCCGCGGGGGGGAGGGGGGGAGGGGGGGTGAGAGGGGGGGGCGGCGATCGGGGTCGGGCGGGGGCGGGGGGGGGGTTGGTTTTTTTGGGCGGGGGCGAAATGTGAAAAAAAAGAAAAGATCGGACATGATTTTACGTATCTGTATAACCTTACCTGTACTATATCATACATCTTGCTTTCACCGTAAAAAAATATATATATACTATACAAATTCTATATAAGAAGATACTACCGTAAGATGAGCAATGTTGTTAATTAAAGCGATTGAGGAGAAAGCAATCCTGTTGTTTCTAACTTACATTATTCAACTCAATTAATTATCTCGTGGTAGGTAAATCAGAATGCTGTTTACACAAATTGAGCTACCACATCCGACAGGACAGTATACGCTGCACGAATCAACGCGTACGATTTCCAATTTACTCGTACCATACTATACGCAGGTAAACGGCCTTTCGAATAGTTGCCCTCTTATGGGACCTGGGGGTGTTTCATTAAAGCTGTCTCGTGAGTTACGCACACGACGTTACGCACGACTGCGTGATACCTTCTTGCTGCAACATGTAAATGCCGCAAAATATTAAGCACCAAGAAAGAATGCACCACAGGTCGCTTCAGATAAGTTGTTTAACTTCGAACAGCCTTTATGAAACACTCCCTAGCCGCGTACTATGAAATAACAGTTCGCTTCGATTCGAAGCTATCCCAGTGTCCTGCAAAAACGTGCACCTATACTCATAGTATACTCCTATGTGATCACAGCCATTACCCTAGGCTTGCAAAGAATCTAAGTGTCTCTCCTGTTGTGGTTTCAGCATTCTGTTGTTTCTTGAACTCCTCGTTCTGGTCAGCTGATTTCCGAACTTAGTCGTGCGGGGCAAGCAATCTTCTGTCAAACGACGAATAACACCATTCAGTCATCTACAATTAACTGACTTAAAATAATTTTATTACAATGCCGTAAGATAGGTCTTTAAAACGCGGCGAACAAATAACCTCCACAGGATACTCAAGGTACGTCGCGAGTTAATGTTCTTGTTGTCTTTCATCAGATGTGATCTTCAGTTATTTAAATTTACATCTTAAATATGATTTGGGAAGTCTTATTCCACAGACGAGGAGCTGCTAGTGCAATGTTCTATCACGCCCATGTTTGATTTGATTGGCGACAAACCAAGGAAAGGTGAATAATAAAAGAACAATATAAATATTCAAATCAAGGAAAATAGGCGGAGGTAGGATAAACTAAGTCCTTCACCTGATTTTGGCGTGGGACCGGACCGCTAGAGGCGGCTGAAAAAAGCAAGGTTTATATACTGATCTCCGCAGGAGTCGAACCTGGTCTCTAGGTCAGAAAACAATGCCCTGAACTACAAGTATGAAGTCATTAATGGTCTTTGACACACCCAAATTCAACTAATCGGGGAACCAGCTTCTCAAACTTCTGTGTTTTCAAATATACATCTACGGGGAGGAAGCTGTTTCAAACGATGGACAAGTCACTCAATGCCTCCAGTCTGGTATCGTACGTAAAGATACTATTAGCGAGTTTAATTGATTCCCAATGAAGAGGAAAATATAAAGCGAGCGGGATTCCTGTGTCATGTTTGTTGCAGGTATCGAGCAGGATTGCCCACCAAATCAAGAGTATCTGCAGAATGGCACGTTTATTCGACCACTTCTGGTTTACGAGACGTATCCTTGGACAATCGCCCCTCCAGATCTAAAACCCCTAAGAAAACTACGGCCCTCAGGGGATAACAATACTCTGGGACAAGTCATCCCCAGACATTCCGCCTGGACAAGGTACCCTTCGGACAAAGTAACCCCCGGGACAAGCTATACCCCCAAAATACCCGCAGAATTAACACATTCAGACAGATACTACTAGGTCAACCGACTGTCACTAGGACTGCTCTGAGAAGCGACAACTATCGCGTAGGAAAACACACAAGCGGCAAACACTCTAGGACAAGTCTACCCTTGGCAACTAGGTTTCCCAAAAGGTCACCTGTATCCCCTAGGGCTATCTGCCTTAGGAAATCTAACGCCCGACAAGTACCCCCAACTACGCCCCATGCAGGCAACTATCCTTAGAACATAACCAAGCCCTTGGTAACCACCTTCTAGGACTGTTCCTAGAGGACAACTGTCCCCCTTACAACTCCCAGGGCAACCCATCCTCTAATACTGCTTCTAGAGCTGTGATTGATCCTACGGGCCCTGGTGATGATCCAGGAGTTGTCGGGAGTAGCTCTTCAGTGGTTCCAGGGGTAGTGTCCCGAGGTAGTGTTCTAGAGCAGTGCAGTGCCTAAGGGGTAGTTATTTGGGGATCGTTCTAGAGGATGGTCTTGCCAAAGATGATATTATCAAGAGGGTAGTGTTCAGCGTTAGTTGATCAAGGACGCGTACAAATAACGTTATTTCTGTACCTCTTGGTTGATCTAGAGGGTAAGTCGTCATAGGATGTAATTGTATTTGGGGGTAGTCGTCCCACAGGAATGAGTTGCCGTACGGTTGTAATTGTCCAAGGGGGTACTTTTTCTGGAGGGTGAGCTTTCTGGGGGAGCAGGGGGATTATTTGGGAGGATGAGGTTGTTGTCCGGGGAATAATCCCTGCTCCGGGCTGGTACTTTCCCAATGGGATGGTTGTCATTGCACGTGGCAATGTTTTCAAGGTATTGCCCCTAGAGGTGTGTTGGAGACTAATGCGAGATATCTCGAGCATGGAGTGAATGGAGGATGCGTGTTGATATTAACATCAATCGTCTCCAAAGGGTTGATTACTTACCTTGGCTGTAAGAGATATGAGCAACCGTATGCGCCCACCATACCTTCTGGGTGATGAGCATACAGACGTGCCAAAAAAGTGGCTCTCCGTCACGTGTCCAAACGAAAATTCGTTTAGTTAGATACCTATGCTGAAGCAGTAGCTACTATCGGCTGAATGTCTAGCTCTTCACCAAGCAGGCCCTCAGCGCTGACACATTTGCCATCCATGCTTATCAATGGCGCACCTTAACGAGCGAATCCATGCCTCTGATCCTTCTCGCACAATAAAATCCACATGGCTTCGACGACCTCACCGGTACTTTTCACGACGACACGCACCGTTACTTTCATGAAAATCGTTGAAGACGGGATTATAGTCATGCTGGATCACGAACTGATGGATGACCGACTCCACCCATGTACTGCGTAACTTGTACTGGGTGGGTTCCGCGACAATCATTCAAACAACTTGCCGCTGCCTGCCGTCCGGTCAGACGAGAACTCTCGAATATTCGGCATGCGGCTACAAAGACGTTTCTCCGCGAACCATCGAAATGCAGTTTGTGAATATTCACATGCGTGTTATCCACGGTGCCATAACGTCGCAACCAAACGCTCCAACCGAGTCCTCGAAACGGGGGAACCATGTGTAGACTACGAAATTTGGAATACAGGCAGAAGCTGTTCAATTATAAAACCCGCTAATCTAATTGGCGATCGTGCGGAATGTAGCACTCTGAGTCGGGCTTCCAAGCGGCCGATTGAGATGGCGTTTATGTCGGCATTAATTCGATTCTGCGATATCCGGCGCAGACACGAACAGGGAATGTCCCGCGTTAGTAAACTCGCACGTTATGTTTTGCCTGACTGAGTAGTGTAGACATGAGAAGAAGTTGCGACAGCGTACTGATACGCTGGTGTGTGTCGCTGATCGCCGTATTTATCGTGAAACATGCATCTCTGCCGATCGGTGGGGTAGCAATCGATGACGTAATCATTACCGAGATCTCATTGGGTGAGCGCAAGAAAACTTCCTTACTTCTGCCTGTTTCGTGTAGATGATCCCATGTACGGTTATAATCATGGGTTGAACGAATCGTGACGGGCATGTTCGATTGGGCCTGTCGCAAGGTTTCCCAACATCATACTTCGCGCAGTACACCTTATTTCGGCCCCAAGAGGCCATGGTATCTGATGCAGGTCTTCACATCTTCGATGAGGTTATTTTACATGATGGCGTGAATGCGACACCAATTTGTGGATGAACGCAAAACAAATATCCTCCTGCCCATGTTGAAGTCCACAGTTGATGTGTCCACAATCTAGAGTGCAATATAGTAAAGAAAGGAATAGATTAAAGCGTAATGGCATGTAATTGTGGTAGTCCTTCAATTTGGTGGTAAAACTGTATGTAGAATCAAGTAAACTATGCACGGATTCTACTTGTGAAACTTTTGAGCAAAGAAAGTTGACTCATTATAAAACAATGTCATCGTGTGTGTAGCTTTTCATGTGAGTACTTATTGTCTCTGAGCACGAGAGAAGAAACAAATTACTTATATGCCACACTTGATTCTCTTGAGTAAATAACACTCAAGACAAATTGCTTCCAGCTAGGATATTCACTCAAGGGGGAGTATGATTGGTTATCTTTCAACAAGTTTGGTTCTAGAAGCCATTGATATTCTCCCAATCATATCACTGCCCTTAATGTTCGTTCTCTAGAGGACATGCTGAGACAATCTCACAATAAAAGTACATTGACATGATTGGGGAAAAGTAAAAAAAAAGTGTCTCAAAACCAATAGGTTGAAACATATACCAATGTATACACAGGTTGATCTATTTTGTCTTGTAATTCTGCACTTGAGAGAAAACAAGCGTTCAATCACCAGGACTGATAATCTTAGGTGCGCTCTAGGTACCACGTCATATACATTTTCGAGATCCATTGTGTGTTTGTAGATCTCGGAAAAGGCATGATGTCAAGTAGCGACAGAGGAATTTTGGTATCTGTAAAGGGAAGTCAGGAGTTGTATTAGAAAAGTATGTGGGGACAGTGTTAGGCATGTAAGAAGCATGCGAGACAGCTATAAGTAGAGGCCTGGATGGTTCAAAGTGAGAGTTGGATTACACAAGAAGTCAGACTTAGTCCTTTTTTGATGCCAATAGTTCATGGAGCAGCTGCTGACAGATTAGATGAATGAGACGGAGGCCCATATGATGTTTGTAGATGATATTATTATTTGCCAGATAGCAGGCGAGCAGGTGAGGAAAACGTGGAAAGATCGGAGTACATGTATGCTCTAGAGAGGAGGGGAATTGAAAGTTAGCGCGACAAAAAACAGAGAACATATATGGTAAATGAGGTGGTAGCTGGAGGTTTGGTCAAAATGCAAAGTGTAAAAAACAAAGATGGAGGACTTAAGTACCTACGCTTGCCAGTCCCAAATATGGCTAATGTAACAGGAGTAAAGAAGAGAATCTAGGCAGAGCTTGGAATGGATTGGAGGAGAGAATGACAAGAGTGATGGCTGGGACAGATCGGCCAGAACAAAGGGGGCGGCGATCTATAGCCCATGACATACTATCACAAAAGGCGCAAGAAAAGGTCTGATGTGGCCCGCAGATGAAGAACTTTCTTTCGGAGTGACAAGAAGGGAGAGATTAATAATAATAATAATTAATAATGGGTTCTTATAGCTCGCTATACAAACAGTATCATAGCGGCTTACACATATATTACCCGGTCACTGGGATAACATTAATTTCAATCCAGCACTTATAGTGCTCACTCTCCCACTCCCTGGGGAGCATTCCAGACCAGGTCGGCCCATTTTACAGGCGCGCACATAATTCAAGAAAATTATGTAGAACTATTCAATTTTTTTCACCTGGTAGGCTATGGATAAGCAGATGTTGGGTGTCTTAGAGTGTTCGCGTCTCTGAGACCATGTCTCGAGACAGCGTTTGGAGTTCGTGTCTCGTTTCGGTCTTCAAAGCTAATTGTCTCGTCTCCGGTCTCGCGGAAATGTCTCGGTTCGTAGGCGAGACAACAACAAGACACTAAAAAAAACTCAATTTTGACGAGTCACTCTCGAGATTTCGCCTGACCTTTACAGCATAAAATGCACTTTAATACGGATGATTGAGACAAAGAGTAGAGATTAAAGAGTGATACTTGAAATACAGTTCTGATCTATTTGTCACTTTTGTGAACAAAGGCTAAAAAACTTTAGGCCAGAAAACTGTTCATTACAAGCTGGTGGACACCATGTGCGTATGTCTGTCAATCTCAGCAATACGTCAAACAAGTATCGAGTCTGAAAAAAGTTACCTTTTAAAGCTTAACCTTCTGTTGAATACCCTAAACAAGTATTCAAGTCTTCTTCTCAGAATTCTCCTTAACGTCTGCATCAGCAAACCACACGTGAGAATTGGAGTGTGCATGGTTTTGTTAGTCTTGTTCTCTAGACGTTTTGCGGAAATAAACAGAGTGAAAAGATACCCATTTAAAGTAAACATTCTGTAAAGATACCCTAACCAAGTATTTCAAGTTCAGGGGAAAAGATGCCCTTTTAAAGTAAACCTGCATGTTAAAAGTATACCTCGGTAAAAGTAGTACCCTTTTTTCATGATTCATACCCCTTTTCACTCTACGCACATGCATCGTCCGGCCGGAAAAAAAACCCTTTTACGCGTTTTTTCCTAATGGATAGTGACCCCCCAGCTTCGTATTCACCAGCTCCATGTCAAAAAAAGAAGAAGAAATACAAAATAGAAGGTCACTGCCACAAAATTAAGTTTGGGAAACTGTGCAAAACGTCTTGAGTTGTGTGCGGGGGGGGGGGGGCTAAGAGTTAGGTACCAGTTCCCCATTACCCCTATTTACAATGTGGATGCAGTCCCTCTTACCCCTCTTGTTACAATACAGATAACTGGAATAACACCCCTCCCCGCCGTGGCCTTTCGTTGCACGGTCCGACAAACGCAGGAGCTACCACAATCACAACTCCCAAATTCATGTACCCTTTTCAGTTTAAAGGTTAAAGTAAGTTTTCCGTTTTACCAAATGTCAAATTCATTTTTCTCCATTTTTACAAATATCAAATTACATGTTTTCTCTGGGTTGTTATTTAGCAGTTATCCGACTTGAAAGTTGTGGTTGGTAAAAAATCACACAAAAAAAAACCCGATCGGCATTACTCGCGCCCATGGCGGTTTTTGATTCGGATTGGGGCTATATTTGCAAGTAACGCAGATCATTTTTTTTGGGGGGGCGGGGAGAGGCAATTCAGTTTTATTCAATAAATATTTTTAAATTTACTTCGGGTGGGAATTTGAAGGCATGATTTTTTATTATATATTTTTTTTTGCATTTTTGTTCAAATGCTGTTTTCCGCCTATTATATACAACTGTACTCGAATTACGTGATTTCATTGAAAATCCGGCAACCGAACTTCAGTCTTTAATTTTCAGCCTTCACCCGACCTGTACTTACTTTTGATACAATGGCACATTACAATTAGGCGATGTTCCCCCCAGGTGCACCCCCCCCCATGCCCGCTCTCTTTCCGTATTATGATGATGATTATGATGCGACGACTGACGATGATTGATTCAATGAATATTTGATGATGGAATGTAATGATGATGACAGCGATGAATGATATCAGGAAGGAAACTTAAAACTGTTTGTAGTAGTCTAATTGCAATCAGGTTGTAGGAAAATGGAAGCAAGTGTGGCATTGCATAGAAATATTTTGTCTGTTTACTGTCTCGGCCGATTAGTTGTCTCCGGTCTCGTCGGCTGAAGGGTAATTGTCTCGGTATCGGTCTCGTCTCAGTTGATTCTGAAACAAGTGTCATCAGTCTCGTTCGTCTCGGCGGAAACTGTCTCGACCCAACACTGGGGATAAGTGTACCTGCCTTAGAAATCTATGTCAAGAACTACAAGTAGGGGCCTATGTATGTACATGTACGTGTATCTTAATAATCAGGCAAGTTGTACATTGTAGATAAAAACGTTCGTATTGAAAAAAAAAGTTAGGCTTGTTTATTTGCGTTTTCAATGGATCTTCTTTGGTCACATGAGGCCTTGTACTACATGTATCTGAAGTACAGCCTACCAGCTTTACAATGGCTCATATTAGTGTTTCTCTGTTATAACAGTATTTGACTTGTTTGATTTTAGATAATTTGTATTTATTTTAGTATTGCATACAGTACATGTAAAGTAGATGAACAACCGAATAACATTTACGTATTGAATAGCAGTTTTCCTTGATTTGCAGTGGTAAACATGGTCCGCCATGCAGGTAAGTGTTACTGTTAAATTGTTGCCAGCAAGTTTGTCAGAGGATCCAGTCCATGATATAATTGGAGGTGATGATAATAGGTCTCCTCATGACTCGTAAAATGAATAGTCCAGATACTGTCGAATGTTTATCTTATACATACAGTATTTCCCTCCAATTGCCAGTATAGCGTAAATTATACCATTACATGTGCCATACTGATGAGGGCTCCACACTATTTTTTCTACTTGCGCCTATGGGCAGTGAAATTCCACCTTTTAAGATTTTTACTTGCCCGAATAAAGCCCGCCAAAATAAACGAATTAATCAAAAACAATAAACTATGATTTCTGCACTAATTTTAACCACAAGGCCCTTTATAGAATTGGACATTGATGTCAAAAGTGTATTTATGATTTAAAAAGTGCATTACAATTGCAGAACAAAGAACAAAAACAATGAATGAAATTTAGATATTTTTTAAGTTAACTGAACATAAAATTCGAGACATACTGTATTTTTGTTTGTATTGGTAAAGATTTGGTTATTTTGCTTATTTCTAGATTAAAATTTTTACTTGCCAATTTTCAACATAGTGAGTTTTTTCTTGCCAACGTAAATTTTACTTGGCTTTGGCAAGCGAGCAAATGCTAGTGTCGAGCCTGTGATGGTGCTGTCCCGCTGATCTGTTGTGTTTTTTGCGTTACGATGGGTGTTGTATGTGTGCTGTTATGGAGTGTTGTTGCAGTCTAAGAAAGACTGGAGAGTTAGAGTCTGTGATTCATGCCAAGAACAATTACCATAACCTGCTAAAAATCCCCTCCCTTGGAATGAAAAGTTGGAACATCTCAAGTTTTGATTTTTATAAACCCGTTGGAGATGTTTGATTTTGATATACTTGCATTCGCCATCAGACCCTACCCGAGATACTTGTACAAGCACTTAATCTCCAAAGTTATAATGACAGTGATTGATGCATCAAATTGTATACAGGGAAAAGAATTAAAATTGTCTTTTCTGGGCTACTTTTCCTGTTTCTCTTTTGTATGAACCCTATGGACAGTTTTACAGGGGCTTTCGTCCTCTTTTGCATTTCGGGCGGAAATCGCCCCGAGCTACCTGTGTATTTTTTCCCTGAAGTGTTATAGTTAATATTTTATTTTTAAATTATATCACTTACGACACACAATGTATATTAATAGGTAAGAATAAGACTTTCAGAGCACAAAAGCAATGGCACAGTAGGCTAATGTACGAACACAAGAAACATCTTATGCCAGTGATGGTTGAAAGGTTCGAATTACAAAAATGACCAGTTCTCCTACACAAGTTTGTTGTTCCAGGAGAGTGTACAGTACTAAAATTTCAGTTTCCTGTTCATTTTTCCCTGTTGTTCATCTTTAAACTTACGAAGCCATCAATCAACAGAAAAAAAATAAAATTCTGACATGTTTGTTAAAATTATAGATCTCAGTTGCCGATCAAATACAGAGAGAGACAAATGAAAAATCTGATTACATTGAAAAAAAAAGACTTACCACAGTTTACAAGAGATATCAAAACAAGCAATTCTCAACTGTACAAAATGGTTCAATATCCCTCCATGTGCAGTGTTATATTGTAAATGTGTACAGTGTGCATGAATGTATGTGTTACATACATTGTGCAACATGTATACAATATACTTGTTTCATTTAATATATTGAGATTGTAATGCCTCGCCTCAGCTATTTAGAAAATGTGTAAAAATTATTCGAGATTTTGTGGTGATGTAATTTGATCTCCCCAATAGCTGACTCTCAGACCTGTGTATTTTGAACTTCATACGTAGTGTTTCAAAAATTGTAGGGCCTCCCTCACCCTACCCCCACCCTGACATTTTACATTTTTGAGTCATTTTTCACAAGTTGAGGGAAAGTTTTAGCGAGCAGATTTCAGGCCAGATTAATACAGTGTAGAATATTATTAAGGTTTGAAAAACAGAAAAAAAAAAAAATTTTACCGTAATGATCTTGCCAATACAATGTACTAGGCTTTAATTCAATGAACCAGTGACTGTTACATTGTTGTATTCAAGGGTGGTTATTTATATCCCTTATTAATGCACAATGAGGAATGCCGTGGAATTAAATTAAGTACTGATCAATTGAATGTATGGCGTGGTTTTATTTTCACCAATATTGCGACTTACGAATGACGTATACCAGTACGTATCAGTTCGTGGATTCACATGATTTAATATTGAGCTGATAGGCAGGGCTCCACATAACTTTTTTGTCAAACTTGCCCATTGGGCCAAGTAAATTGTCTCTTTCAAATCTTTTCTTTCCCCGAGTGAAAAATTTACTTGCCCGAAATAAACAATTAATCAAAAACATTAGAAAATATTTTCTCTATATTTTTTTGATTTATGATTTACATGTATGATGAGTTATAATGAACAAATAATGGAAAAAGTATAATATCAAAACATGATAAAGTATATATGTTTGGTGTTGTTGGTCAGATTTTGTGTGTAGGTGTCATTTCATAATCTAAATTTTGTTTCCCAAATGGGCAAGTAAATTTAAGGTTTTGAGTTTTAACGTTGCGCCGACTTTGGAATTTTACTGCTGCCCGGGCAAGCGAGGGCAAGTGCTAGTGTCGAGCCCTGCCTGTAGGTTCCCACCCAAGCTGGAAATCAGGGAAATGACAATCCCATTTTTTTTTCATGAAAACTCAGGACATTTGAGAAAGGTTTCTCTCAAATCAGGTCAAAATCAGGGATACCTTTCCATAAAATGCGGGGAAAGTGCACCCTGTTTATGAATATTTCAATTTCACTGCCATAAAGCATCAGAACAACAATGTAAATCAATAAGCCGATTGTTTATCTTAACCAAATAATTATGTTACATGAAACGCGACAAGTAACTTACAATTTTGATTCATCATTGCATTTACACAATTAGTTCTACATTGATTATTACAAACAAGATTCACATTATGCGAGGGGCTTGCATATAAGAAAGCTTGAGGACTGGCTCAGCCCTAGAAACAACATCAAAAAACAAACATAATTACGAGAATGTATATACATGTTTGTACACTGTATGACTGTGTATTTATTGCACACAATAGCAAAAACATAAATAAATTATCTCTGTCATGTGCCATTTGGCTGTTGTCACTGCTATGATCTGATGTTCACATTTCATGACAAGTCATTCGTGCACATGTACTCTTTTGGTCTGCATGTTACTCCAGCATGTTGTTAAACATTTTAGTTACAAAAATCTTCACATAATTACAAGTGATAGTAACTCAATATATGATACTCAGGTATCTAGTTTGTTAATCAGCATCGGTTTCAGTGCTCTTTTCCCCACTCTAGAGCAAACAGTCATCAAAAGGATACGGCAATATCATTAAAGGAACTGTTTTATCACGCT
>JZLH01S0627364.1:53320-70382 GCA_001188425.1 Eucidaris tribuloides | reverse complement strand
GGAAAATATTTTTTTAAAGTATCAAAATGTATTGGTCTTTGTTGATGATCAAAATAACATTCTTATGTACATTTAACAATATATGTCTACAATTGTTATTAAATGTATTACGATGTTGACAAATGTTTGTTAAAACCGACCATTAAACATTTTGCCAGTAAACATTTATGAAAATGTTAAACATGCAGGATTATAATATTTGTATTAATGTTGTTAAAAAACGTTATAAAAGAACTTTATTTTGGAAACATTTTCTGAGACCTTTTGAAATGTTACGAAAACGTATTTATGTGCTACCCGGGTCACTGTAAACCATTTTTGTGTTTCACTGCCAATTATGACAGTATTACCTTTTCGACCCTGACATTCCAATCAAGTTTAAGTTAAAACAAATTCTTTTCACATTTCATTAAAAATTTCCAGTATACAAATCGGGAAATCTATAAATAACGATCGTCATGACAAATTACAGCAAATTGCAAACAATTTCTAAAACCCATTTTTATGTCTCCGCTACGTGTTTTGGGGTTGTCGTTCTGTCAGTGTGGTGCGTCCTTCGTCCATTCGTCCGTCCGTCGTCTGTCCTTGCGTCCTTGCGTCCGCTCCGGTCCCTACCGGTTCTCGTTAACGCGTATAGCCTTAACAACAGCTAATATATTATTACTATGAGGACAACGCATCAACAATGAACAGATTAGATATTGGAAATCTGAAAGTGTCAAATTGCCACGAGGATCCATACTTGTCTTAACGCGATAACTTAGAATGGCTTATCGGATTTTCCGGTGTTACTTGGTGAAGTAATGTTATTATAAGGCACTAGTGAAGTGTTTGATTTCTAGTTCATAATGTTAAAGGTCCAAAGGTCGAGGGCCTTAATATATGTCTGACTCTGGTTAGTTACCACGATTAAATTAAGAACGAGTTTGTTGGATTTTGAGGTTAGTAACATTGGTGTAAGTATAAAGAAACAATGAACTGATAACGTCAGTTGAAAAGTTCAAAGAGAGAGACGCCTACTTGTGTCTTTACGGCCCCCGCCGATAAAGACATGGCTTTATTGATAAAACTTGGGTAGAGTGTGTTTATAAGGCACTGATGAACTACTGAGATTTCCGGAGTTGAACGGTCAATGAGGGTCAGAGGCCTTCATAACGTAAATATCGGTCAGTAAACCATCGGTAATCTGAAGAATCATCGCTTGTCGGATTTTAATGTGACTTGGGTCACGATGAATTGATTTACATTCGGAGTTAAAAAAGTCAAAGCGGTCAAAGGTCCACAAAGGTTTATACAAAATGATTTGGTTCTCGTTACCCAGGTAACTTACAAATTTTCCTGATCAAATATTGGGGTATAAGTGTTCCCATTATGTCGCTAACCTTTCTATTCATATATACATACATTGTTCAAGTTTGTTACCCGGTTTGTTACTATTGTTCAATTAATGCCAGTCACACTCCACCTTTCATTCGTTCGTTTTGCCATGTTTTTTTATGTTTAGCTAAATCTTGGGTCAATTCTGTGTACATATGGAATAACCATGGGAAGCTCGGGGCAGACTCTCAGGTTTGGGGAACAATTTTTCTTTCAAGTTATGCACAGAATTTTGAATTATTTTACACTGGACAAATGATTCTTGAATAGAAGTAAAAATGTAGTAAAATGAAAAAAATTTGTAATCTTGTTTTCGAGTAATAAATCAGAAGTACGTAAATTTGCCACGTCAGAAAAAGGCCCAAAATTGTATGAAATCATCTCAATCGTTCACAATGTGGAAGATTAGTATAAATAAACACCGTCATAGAGACCTTTTGGGTAGAATACGTAGTTTTGGTGAAACTTCAAATTTTACAGTGACAGTTTAACGTGCACGGGAAAACCGTTCAAAGATTGAAATCCGACCAGCCGTTAGCGAAGGTCGCGCGGAAGTTTAGCCGTTTAACCAATCAGTGTGAACTCCGCCTAGGTCATGATGCCAAACGTACACATAACCGTGATCGCAATTAGCAAAATCAAACTCGCGGAAAGAACATATTCTGGTAACATGTATCGTTATTAGTTTTTTCTCATAAAAACAACAAATTCGCGACGTAGTGGTTAACAAACTTTCACCCACCACACACATTTGAAGTAAGTTACTATATACTACTGTTTGGTATTGATAATGAGGGATACCATTTAATGGACTTGCAAATCCAACACAATCTTTAACGACATATTATATCACAAGGATAGCCGTAATATGGTTCCTAGATTCATCCGCGCTCGACTAAAATTACTCAGCAGAGATGAGATCCGTGCAAATAAATACGCCTGTGTGAAAAGAAAACGCGTAAATAGGGTTGCTCTCTCTCCACTCGGTCGGCCCGCGATATTACTTGAATACTTTGAGGAACGACAGGAAGCGGTCCATTTGAAAGTCCACACACGCGCATGGTGTTACACATTGTAATGACAATTGCCCCCCACCCCCGCCCTCCCGGGGCCTGTCAAGGTCTCTGTCCCAATATTTTTCAAATTAAAATGCAACCTCAGAGCCATATTCGTAGGATGCTTTTACGATATTGTCCTTTAAAAAGACTAATTCTTAATTCAGTATCGTAGATATGTATTCCACACTTCTATTTCATTTCATTTATTTATTAGCATAGTCATCCCGATGGAATTAACTATCTTACATTTTGCGTCCGATTGATGTTAAAGCCCAAAGTTACAGTTGTGTCTCAGAAAAATAATTGTGCCAGTCCGTTAAAAAGCGCCCTCTTTAGGTAATGAGAAAAAACATTTTTGTGGATGTTCAGGTGCTTACATCACTTTATAAGGCATAGTCTTAGCTTTCAAATACCGTTCTATTTTTTGTTATCAGTTGCTTTGTTTTAATCCTGAAGATATATTCAGTTAACTTTAACAAAAAAAATGGTAAAATCACAAATGCTGCCACTCGTTTACTACAGTTCAGAAAGCCCACTCAATAATCTTGTTAAAGCTGACACACATTGCGATTCCACCGTTTTGTTGGGTTTTACAAGTGATATCTCGAGAATCAAAAACAAGCAAATTTGAACAGAACAAACAGCATTTGAAGCTAAGACTTTTCGTCCTTGATTTATGTGTAATATGTGTCACCAGCAGTGTTTTAACTGTCAAAGAGGGCGCCTTTAACTTGAACAATTTTGAGACGTGCTGCAGATGTTTTCGAAAAATTTGTGTAAGAATTGAAAGCGCCCTCTTTGGCAATTACAAAATTACATGTAATATTGGACACGATGTTCTTACATCAACATTCAAGAGCAGAATCTTAGCTTTTAAATGTTGTTTGTTCTAGTTCAATTTGCTTATTTAATAATATCGGAGATATGCTTGTAAACAAACAAAAGGGTGCGAATCCACAAATTTGTGTCAATCTGAAAACAACGGTACTAAAGTTGGCACAATTTGTGATTTTTGCCTTTCTTAATTCAAATTAAGAATATCTTCAAGTTTAAAACATAGCAAACTGAAACATTAAACTAACGTATTTTAGAGATAAGATTATGATTCTGCTTACGTTGATGTTAAGCAATTATGTCACAAGTAGTAATTTCTCACTCTGCCAAAGCGGACTGTTTTCACTTGCACAATTTTTTGAGACACACTGTATAACGACAAAAACTTGAATGACAAATTCTTTGCACTAATTTATATTTTTTAGATATCACCTATATGATATATCAATTGCCCACTGAAAATTGCTCGCTCTTGAAACCCTTGCTCCCATTTTTTGAGAAATTACTCAAAAATGTAAAATCTCGGGAGGACCCCCGAGATTTTCCCATAGGTAATGAACATACTGCTAGATGCTAGTCCTTTAATTGAAACTTCGTAATTTGTCAACTATATAACAATTTTCAGGATGGTTTGGATGTTGTTTTCTGATGTTCTGGGGTTGACGAATAAAAATACTTTATGAAAGATTGACCAAATTTTTGTCTGATCGACCGAAAACTTATTACTTATAGGCTTTAACACCTAAAAAGCCCAAGGGGGGGAGGGGTGGGCCACAATATGTGCCCCCCTTACCAATTTTTTTTCGCCACGTCCACTAATTTTTTGTCGAAATTTGCATTCAAATTGGTGACTTTCAAAAAATTATGGCAAACATTTTTTATATAGTTTAGGCGTTACCCGTGATAATCGTGTTGCCGATGGCAACCACATTTTTGGAAGCTACATTGTTGTGTCATTTTTGGGTGTTTCTTCTATTTTAACTACACAGAAGAGTTTACTGCCACTTGTTTTTCGGTATCTATTCGATTCAAACTATGACATTGAAATGTATGTTTCATCTATTTCGAAACATATTCATATATTTCTTTTGTTTTTCTTTATTTTTTGGAAGGGTAAAAATGGGCCGCCAAAACAATAAACATTAAAAATATTGAAAATTCATTTTTCTTGGTTTTTTTCCCCTTTATTCTTCTTTAAATTATCAGAATTACAAAGATTGAACAATTCTTCTTAGCTTATCAAAGTGCAATATCATCAAAAGAGTTACCAGAATGATAATAAAAAATGGCATTCCCTATCAGGTTATTTTTAACTCTTTTAGTGCAACCTAAAGTGATAGTAATTTGTGTGCCATATACGCATTACATTCCCACTATATGGTATTGTACACAAAATACTTGAGCACATACAGTCAAAGTTTACTCAGAATATCTTATTTATTATGCTTCAAATATGTGATCTTGCTTATATCTCTAGACAAATTAATCACTGTGGTCAGTATTACAAGGGATATTAAAGACGAAAAACTTAGAAAGTATTCAACCAAAATCCATATCTTTTCTATGTATTTCATGTATTACTATGTTGAATAAGAACCGCCCCCATGTGGTGACCTTGAGAAATTTTGACATGGTTGCGTTTTGTACACTGGGCCGCTTTGCCATGTGAGCCAAATTTGAGATGTGATGGTCAAAATAAAGATTTTAGAGAAGGGATTAATAAAGAAGGAGGGGCCCACAATGTGCCCCCCCGCCCCCTTGGGCACGGAGAGGCAAAAAATAGCTTTGGCGGCTTTTAGGGTTACATCCAGACTAGCCCGTATATTTGATGAAATAAAAATGTTTTTCGGTCAATAGATGATGTATGTGATCATCACGCCCGAGGAACCCCTTGTAAAGTGATCAATGAATAGCTATGGCATTTTTAGGGTAAATGTTCAAATGTTAATCCCACTTTGGTAGCATCACATCTTAATGGAAGCGAGGGAAACTGAATCTTCTTATTGTGTGTGTGTGTGATGCGTATTGTGCTCTCACTCGCTGCGTATGTTGTGTATGTATGTGAGCTGTATGTTTGGGACTTTTGAAACGATGAACCCCACCCCCCCCACTGAATAATGTTGAGTACGCCTACGATTACACATGCCACACAAACATACAGACACAGTAAACACACACACACACACACACACACACACACACCGCGCGCCGCGCGCGCGGCCTCACGATTACACATGCACACAAACAGTAAAACACAGTAAAACCACACACAACACACACACACACACCACACACACACACACACACACACACACACACACTGCAACACAACACAACCACACCCACACACACACACACACACCACACACACACACCACACACACACACGCTACACAACCACACACACACGACACACACAACTACACACACATACAAACACAAACACACCATGCAGCGCCATAATAGGCTACCTGTCCAACAAATGTTTTACTTACTGGCGTTAGCGCTCTGTCAATCACACCATTTGTAGATACATGTAACACTCCATGCTCCAAAATTATGGAATATTTTAGAGGACATTAGAGTTGCCATTTTATTCTGTGAATGGTACAGTCTGCCGGATTAATATTTGCTCACCCCATGGTGTAAAAAATTTATAATCTAAGTATTTCAGGAATGCTGAGCATTTTGTTAGCGTCCTGATCTAGGCGTCCGAACTCGAAGACTAAAACTTGTTTTATAAATGCCGTATCAGAGTTGTTGTTGAACTCACGTTGTTGGTTACGCCGGATTCTTGATGCTAATGTTAATGATAAGTTACATTAGATCAAATTTTATCAGGTTTTTTTTTTGTGTTTTTTTTAATTACTTTAACTTTAATACTTTTTTCATGATTTTGTGGTATTAAAAAATATATGTATATAAATTGTTATTGCGCTCAAAATATTTTAGTTTTTACTTTCATCTCTCTGAAATCGCAAAATTGCTTTACATACAGCGTTTTTTTGCTGAAATAAACACTGTCTTGAAAATTTTGGACGATATTAGGAGAAGAACTTAAGTATCAACAAAATATATCCATAATTATGAGCGATAGAGGCTGCACTATATTTAGTCTCAATGTCCCTTTTTAAAAGACAAAGTTCTACATACTTGCGAACCCTACAATCATCAGAATTCCTCTAAATTAAACTAAAATTAATCCGGATGTTGCTCGACGAATAAATCTAAGGAAATTTTGTATGTATATGTTTAAAATGACATATTGCTGTATTGATTTCTCAGAATATAAATAAGGTTGAAAAAATCACTCATTCATTGCACTCACTCAATCAGTCAATCAACCAATTCAATCGGATCATCAATCAATCAAAATTCATATCAATGCAGATCAATCAATCAATCAATCAATCCAATTCATATCAATCAATCCTAATTTCAATACAATCTTAATCAATATAAAAAAATAAAACAATCGTTATTTTAGCATAGTGTCACATTAAACAAATTAGTCAATATCGTTGAAATGATATATATCAAGGACGAATTATTTTATTAAGCAAGAATATCAGTGAATCGAAAACTTCTAGCTGGTGGAGGTTGGTACTCTACACTATTAGCGACTTCCACTTTAAAAAAATACACATCTTATTTGCTTTAAAAATCCCGCTTTCCCCCAATCCCCCCCAAAAAAAACAATCATACACCGTACGTTTAAGGTCCTACGGCGAAACAATCAACGAATGCGGTCATTTTTAGCCCTGTCACACGTTTCCTTTCGGGGGGGGGGGGCGGTAGGGTGTGGAGGTGGGGGTGGGGGCAGGCTCCATATTATATCTTGTAATCTCTAGACAAATTAATCACTTGTGCAAGTGTATACAAGGATATGGTAAAGACGAAAACTTAAAATATTCAACAAATCCATATTTTTCTATGTCATATTCATAAATACTAATGTATGAAATAGCGACCCCCATGTGGTAGAGACCTTGAGAAATTAATTTGATGGTTGCGTTTTGTCACACTGCGGCGCTTTTGCATGTTGAGCCAAATTTCTGAGAGTGACTGGTCAAAATAAAAGATTTTAGAGAAGGGGCAACAATGTGCCCCCCCGCCCTTGGAGCCACGGCCAGAGCCAAAAAATAGCTTGCGGAGCTCTCTTAGGGTTAACATCCAGGACTAGCCTATATTTTGATTGAAATAAAATGACTTTTCGGACATTCAATAGATGATGTTTGTGATCATTCACGCCTAGGAACCCCTTTGTAAAAACGTGTATCATATGAATAGCATGGATTTTAGGTTAATTTTCAAATGTTAATCCAACTTTTGTAGGCATCACATCTTAATGAAGCGAGGAAACTGAATCTCTCTATTGTGTTGTGTGGTGTAATTGCGTATGTGCTTAATGTGGTATGTGTGTATGTATGTGAGAAATAGTGTATGTGAGGGACATTTTTGAATCGATAACCCCCACCCCCCCCCCACTTGAATATGTGTTGAGTAACGCTGACGATTACACATGCCAACCACAAACTACAGAACACAGTTAAAACACACAACACCACACACACACACACGGCGAACTTCGACGCGCGCGCGCGCGCCTACGATACACATGCACCACAACTACAAACACAGTAAACACACACACACACACACACACACACACACACACACACACACACACACACACACACACACACACACACACACACACACACACACACACACACACACACACACACACACACACACACACACACACACACACACACACACACACACACACACACACACACACATACAAACACAAACACACCATGCAGCGCATAATAGGCTACCTTCCCAACAAATGTTTTACTTACTGGCGTAGCTCTGTCAATCAACCATTTTGTAGATACATGTACACTCATGCTCAAAATTATGGAATATTTTAGAGACATTAGAAGTTGCCATTTTTCTGTGAATGGTACATCTGGGATTAATATTTGCTCACCCCAGGTGAAAAAATTATAATCTAAGTATTTCAGGAATGCTGAGCATTTTGTAGCGTCCGACTCGAAGCTAAAAACTGTGTTTATAAATGGCGGTATCAGAGTTGTTGTTGAATCACGTGGTGGTTACGCGATTCTGATGCTAATGTTAATGATAAGTTACATTAGATCAAATTTTATCAGTTTTTTTGTGTTTTTTTTTAATTACTTTAATTTAATACTTTTTTCATGATTTTTGTGGATTAAAAATATATGTATATAATTGTTATTGCGCTCAAACATATTTTAGTTTTTACTTTCATCTCTTGAAATCCAAAAATTGCTTTACATACAGCGTTTTTGTGAAATAAACACTTGTCTTGAAAATTTTGGACGATATAGGAGAAAGAACTTAAGTATCAACAAAATATTCCATAATTATGAGCAGGAGTGTATACTATTTATTAGAATGATAGAATAATAGTGAAATTCGTTGTCTGTAGGCTGCAATCACATAGAAGTATACGGTAGTCGCTAAACGCTATTCGTTGTTCGGTTTATCCCTTTACGGGTTCGGCGGGTCACATAAGGTAACACGCGCGCCCTGCTCGGTCTTATGGCGCCGAAGAGATGGACACTTCGGATGAAGAAGATTTGGGTCTACTGCTATTAACCGAGGCTGAGGAGGTACATGTGAAAATAAAGAAAAGCGGAATGATTTTCGTATTGTATTTACACCTTACTTGTACTATATCATAATTTGTTTCACTTAAAAAATATATATATATATATAATTATATAAATATATATGTATATGGAATTGTAATAAAATGAGTAGAAAGAATCCTGTTGTTTCTAACTTACATTATTCAACTCAATTAATTATATCGTGGTAGGGTAAATTCAGAATGCCTGTTTACACAAATTGCAGCTACCACATCCGAACAGGACAGTATACGCTGCACGAAAATCGAACGCGTACGATTCCCAATATACCGTACCATACTATACGCAGGTATACGGCCTTTTCGAATAGTGCCCTCTTATGTGACCTGGGGGTGTTTCATAAAGCTGTTCGTGAGTTACGAACGACTTTACGCACGACTGGTGATACCTTCTTGTGCAACATGTAAATGCATGAGAAACTGATTAGCACCCAAGAAAGTAGCACCAGTCGTTCGTAAAGTTGTTCGTAACTTACGAACAGCTTTATGAAACACTCCCCTGGTACTATGAAATAACGTTGTTCGATTCAAGCTATCCGCGTGTCCTGCAAAACGTGCACCGTATACTCGAATAGTATACTCCTATGTGATCACAGCCTAACTTACCCTAGCTTGCAAAGAATCTAAGCTGTTTGTTGTGGTTTCAGCATTCGTTGTTTCTTGAATCCTCGTTGTGGTTTCAGCTGAAGTTTCCTGAACTTGAGTCGTTGCGGCAAGCAATCTATCTGTAAAACGAATACACCCATTCAGTCGATCACCAATTAATGACTTAAAATAATTTTTATTACAATGGTAATTATAGGTCTTTAAAACGCGCGAACAAATACATCCACAGGATACTCAAGGTACTCGCAGTTAATGTTCTTGTTGTCTTTCATCAGATGTATCTTCAGATTATTATTAAATTTACATCTAAATTGATTTGGGAAGTCTATTCCACAGACGAGGAGCTGCTAGTGCCAATGTTCTATCACCCCATGTTTGATTTGATTTGGGGACAACCAAGGAAAGGTGAATAATAAAAGAAAATATAAATATTCAAATCAAGGGAGAAATAGGAGCGTAGGATAAACCTAAGTTCCTCTCACCTGATTTTTGGCGAGGGTGAAAAAAGCGAAGGTTTATATACTGATCTCCGCCAGGAGTCGAACCTGGGTCTCTAGGTCAGAAAACCAATGCCTGAACTACAAGGTCATACACCCAAATTCAACTAATCGGGGAACCAGCTTCTCAAACTTCGTGTTTCAAATATACATCTACGGGGCAGGAGAGTGTTTCAAACGATGACAAGTCACATGCCTCAGCTGGATCGTACGTAAAGATACATTAGCGATTTAATTATTCCCAATGAGAGAAAAATATAAAGGAGCGGATTCCTGTGTGCATGTTTTGTTGCAGGCTTCGGGCAGAATTGCACCAAATCAAGATCATCCTCCAAATGGCTGTTTATTCGACCACTTCATGGTTTTACGAGACCTATCCCTTGGACAATCGCCCTCCAGATCAAAACCCTCTAGGAAAACTACCCCTCAGGATAACAATCGTCTGGGACAAGTATCCCCAGACAAGTTTCCCCTGGACAAGTACCCTTCGGACAAGTACCCCCGGACAACTACGCCCCCAAAACTACCCCGCAGAATTAACCCATCAGACAACTACTACTTAGGTCAACCACTGTCTAGGACTGTCTGAGAGGACAACTATCTCGTAGGAAAACTATCTACTAGGGCAACTACACTCTAGGACAAGTACCCCTTGGCAACTAGGTTCCAGTCACCTATCCCCTAGGGCTACTGCCCTCTAGGAAATCTACTCCCGGACAAGTACCCCCCAACTACGCCCCATGCAGGCAACTATCCCTGAACATAACCAGCCCTTGGTTAACCACCTTCTAGGACTGTCCTAGAGGACAACTGTCCCCCTTACAACTCCCCCAGGGCAACCATCCTCTAATACTGTTCTAGAGGGTGATTGACCTAGGGGGTGGTGTCCAGGAGTTGTCCGGGAGTAGCTCTCAGTGGTCCAGGGGTAGTTGTCCCGAGGTAGTTGTTCTAGAGAGTGCGTGCCTAAGGGGTAGTTATTTGGGGTAGTCGTTCTAGAGGATGGTTGCCAAAGGTGGTTATTATCCAAGAGGGTAGTTGTCAGGGTAGTTGATCCAAGGAGGTACAAATAACGTTATTTGTACCTCCTTGGTTGATCTAGAGGGTAAGTGTCTAGGATGTAGTTGTTTTGGGGGTAGTCGTCCTACAGGATGGTTGCCGTAGGTGGTAATTGTCCAAGGGGGTACTTGTCCTGGAGGGTGGTTATCCTGGGGGCAGGGGGGATTATTTGGGAGGATGAGGTTGGTTGTCCGGGGAATACTTGTCCGGGGGTACTTTCCCAAGAGGATGGTTGTCATTGGTGGCAATTTTTCAAGGGGTACTTGCCCCTAGAGGGTGGTTGGAGACTAATTGCGAGATATCTCGAGATGGAGTGAATGGAGGATGCGTGTTATATTAAAATCAAATCGTCTCCAAGGGGTTGATTACTTACCTTGGCTGTAAGAGATATGAGCCACCGTTGCTGCACCTACATTCTGGTTATGAGCATACAGACGTGCCAAAAACGTGGCCTCTCCGTCAACGTGTCCAAAGCGATAAATTCCGTTTGTTAGATACCTATGCTGAAAGCAGTAGCTACTATCGGCTGGAATGTCTAGCTCTCCACCAAGCAGGCCCTCAGCGCTGACACATTGCCATCCAGTGCTATTCAATGGGGCACCGTTAACGAGCAATCCATGCCTCTGATCCTTTCGCACAATAAAATCCACATGCTTCACGACCTCACCGGTATTTTCGACGACACGCACCGTTACATTTCCATGAAAATCGTTGACAGACGGGATTATAGTCATGCTGGGATCACCGAACTGATTGGATGACCGACTCCACCCATGTACTGCGTCACTTGTACGGGTTTGTTCGCGACAATCAAACAACTTGCCGTGCTGCCGTCCGCGTCGACGAGAAACTCTCGATATTCGGATGCGTACAAATACGTTTCTCGCGAACCATCGAAATGGCAGTTTGTAATATTCACATGCGTGTTATTCCACGGTGCCATAACCCGCAACACAAACCCTCCAACCGAGTCCCGAAACGGGGGAACCATGTGTAGACGACCGAATTTGGATACAGGCAGCAACTGTTCAATTATAAACCCGTAATCTAATTGGCGATCGTGCGGAATGTACACTCCTAGTCCTCCAACCACGATTGAGATGGGTTTATTCGCATTAATTCGCATTCCTGCGATATCCGGCGCAGACACGAACAGGGAATGTCCCGCGTCTAGTAAACTCGCACTTATGTTTTGCTGACTGGGAGTAGTAGAACATGGAGAAGAAGTTGGACAGCGTACTGATACGCTGGTGTTGTCGCTGATCGCCGATATCGTGAACATGGCATCTCTGCGATGCAGTTGGTAGCAATCGATGACGTAATCATTACCGAGCATCTCATTGGGGAGCGCAAGAAAACTTCCTGTACTTCTGCTGTTCGTGTAGATGAGCCCATGTACGGTTATATCATGGGTTGAACGAATCGTGACGGTGTCGCATTGGCCTGTCGCAAAGGTTCCCGGAACATCATCTTCGCTGCAGTAGCACCTTATTTCGGACCCCCAGAGGCATGGTATACTGATGCAGGTCTTCACATCTTCGATGAGTGTATTTTTACATCGTGGCGTGAATGCGACACCAATATTGTGGATGAACGCAAATACAAATTCCTCCTGCCATGTTGAGTCCACAGTTGATGTGTCACAATCTAGGAGTGCATATAGTAAAGAAAGGAATAGATTAAAGGTAAATGGCATGATTGGTGGTAGTCCTCAATTTGGGGTAAAACTGTTGTAGAATCAAGTAAACTATGCACGGATTCTACTGTGAAAATTTTGTAGCCAAAAGTTGACTCATTATAAAACAATGTCCATCTGTTGTGTAGCTTTCTGTGGTATCTTATTGTCTCTGGCCACGAGAGAAACAAATTACTGTTATGTCCACACTTGATTCTCCTTGAGTAAATACACTCAAGACAAATCCTTCCAGTCAGGATATTCACTCCAGCTGGAGTATGATTGGTATATCTTTCAACAAGTTTGGTTCTAAAGGCATTCTATATTTCTCCCAATCATATCACTGCCCTTTAATGTTTCGGGTCTAGAGGACTGCTGAGAAATCTCACAATAAAAGTACATTGACATGATTGGGAAAAGTAAAAAAAAATGTCTCAAGAACCAAATAGGTTGAAACATATACCAATGTATACACAGGTTGGATTTATTTTGTCTTGAATTCTGCTACTTGCAGAGAAACAAGCGTTCAATCACCAGGACTGATTAATCTAGTGCGCTCTAGGTACCACGTCATATACATTTTCGAGATCCATTGTGTGTTTGTAGATCTCGAAAAGGCATATGTCAAGGTACCGACAGAGGAATTGTGGTATTGTAAGAGGAAGTCAGGGGTTGTATAGAAGTATGTGGGGACAGTGTAGGACATGTAAGAAGCATGCGAGACAGCTATAAGTAGAGGCCTGGATGGTTCAAAGTGAGAGTTGGATTACACCAAGAATCAGCACTTAGTCCTTTTTTGTTTGCAATAGTCATGGACAGGCTGACAGATTAGATGAGATGAGACAGGAGGCCCCATATGATGTTTGTAGATGATATTATTATTTGCTCAGATAGCAGGGAGCAGGTTGAGGAAAACGTGGAAAGTCGGAGGTACATGTATGCTCTAGAGAGGAGGGGAATGAAAGTTAGCCGGACAAAAACAGAGAACATATATGTAAATGAGGTGGTAGCTGGAGGTTTGGTCAAAATGCAAAGTGTAAAAAACAAAGATGGAGGACTTTAAGTACCTACGCTCTGCAGTCCAAAATAATGGGTAATGTAACAGGGAAGTAAAGAAGAGAATCTAGGCAGGTTGGAATGGATGGAGGAGAGTGACAAGAGTGATGTGTGACAGATCGGCCAGAACAAAGGGGGCGATCTATTAGACCAGCCATGACAGTACCTATCACAAAAAGGCAAGAAAAAGAGTCTGATGTGGCCGAGTTGAAGACTTTCTTTCGGAGTGACAAGAAGGGATAGGATTAATAATAATAATAATAATAATGGGTTCTTATAGTGCGCTATACAAACAGTATCATAGCGCTTACACATTATTATTACCCCGGTCAGATACATAATCAATACAGCACTTATGTGCCACTCCCACTCCCTGGGAGGCTTCCAGGCCAGTCGCCATTTTACGGCGGCACATGTCTAAATGATTCACATATACATTGCCCATCTCCGGTACCCGTTTATACACCTGGGTAGAGAGCAGCATGTGGATAAAAATGCCTTGCTGAAGGGTATTCGTGCCGGGCAGTAGCTGGGCTTGAACCCACTACCCTTGGATTGGGAGACGAGCGAACTACCGCTCAGCCACGACACGTCCACACACGTCCACAGGATTAAGAATGAGTTCATGAGAGGAACAGCAAACGTGGGAATGGTATCACATTTGCTAGTGTATTCAATATTTAAGATACATCAAATGCTCCAACACTGGGAGAAAGCACTGTTCCTGATATACTAGCTTTGACCGTAACATGCGAAGGAGTACTGAAGCAGATCAAAAAAAATACAATCAAATAAAGCTCCTGGCCCAGATGGTATTTTACCATGGATGTTACATCTATACGCAGATGAAATTACTCCAGTGTTGACGGAAATCTTTCAATCCTCAGTGAACGAGGGAGTTCTACAATCACAGTGGAGAGATGCCAATGTGTGTGCCATCTTCATAAAAGGGACCAAGGCTGTACCTGCCAATTATCGAGGAGTCTCCCCTTTTAGAACATATTATTCACTCTCACATAATGAAGCATCTGGAGGCCCATGACATGTTAGTCGATAGTCAACATGGTTTCAGGGCAAACACTCTACAGTGACACAGCTAATCCTAACTACCCACGACTCGAATTAAAAACGTGGAGAAGGGAGTAACAACTCACATAGCGATCCTTGACTTTGCTAAGGCGTTTGACAAGGTGACCCACGAACGATTTATCGGAAAACTAGACCACCATGGAATTAGAAGCTCGTTACTCCAGTGCTTGAGACATTTCCTTACAGCAAGGACTCAGAAGGAAGTCATCAATGTAATTTCATCAACACCAAAGAAAGTTCTGTCAGGCGTACCTCAAGGAACGGTACTGGGTCCTGCTGATGTTCTTGCTGTTCATAAATGATTTGCCAGTAATCCTCAATACTGCCGACGATTGTATTATCTATACAAGCGGGAACACTCGTGGAGAACAAGATAACCTAGAAGAGGATCTTCATCAGCTCGAAGCTTGGCAGAATAAATGATCTGTTATGAAGATTTCCAACAAACAAGACCTACCCAATAGGATTTACACCTTCTGTGGCCGACAACTCTAAGAAGTTTGTTCTCACCCCTACCTCGGTGTGGAAACAAACTCAGATGGAATACTCACTACAAAAAGATCACCTCCAAAGCCAATAAGGTGCTTACCTTTCTAAGGAGAAACCTCTGGTTTTGTAACAAGACCATCAAAGAAACTGCATACAAATCCCAGGTCAGACCCATCCTGTAGTATGTCAGTAGTTCAGGGGATCCGTACCATTAAGTGGACATCCTACTCATCGAATCTGTTCAACGGAGGGCCGCTAGATTCTGCATGAAATACTACCAACAACAAAACAACGTTTCCCAAATGATCACAAAATTGGAGTGGGACACTCTTAAGAAAAGGAGGAGGGATGCTAGACTTGCTGGTCTTGTGTAAAATCATGAATGGTCAAGTTGGAATCAAGGCCGACACATACATATAACTCAGCATCAAGGGGGCAGATCAACTAGAGGGAACAGAAAAAGAATCCAGAGGACACTGATCGAGAAAGACGTGCACAAGTACTCCTTCTTCCACAGGACAGCAGCAGAATGGAACCTTCTTAAGGAGGAAACGGTTAAATGTCTTCTTCCAGTGCAGTCTTCAAGCAGAGAATGTGAAACATCTCTCTTGTCATAACACATACACGACCATACTGGTCTAAACGTTAGTGAAATACAGTTTACTCTGAGTATACCGACGAAACCGATACAGAAACAGAAACAGATTTAGGATAAGACGAGAGATGGATCATGGAAGGCTGCGGTGGTTTGAACATGTCCAAACGAGAAGTAGAAATTACATAGCGAAAAGCTGTTAGAAATGGTGCCGCCAGGAAAAAGGAAGAGTGGTAGAACCAAAAGTAGTAGGATACGAGGATGATTGGTGTGACAGAGGAGATATCACACTATAGATCACGGTGGAGAAATCATATTCACTGTGACTTCCCATAACTCTAAAAGCTTACTTTCTGCGGCGGGTGATCGTCCTGATTTGGCGAGATGGTGGAGTGTTTCTAGAAGTTTCGATTTCAAAAGATTCGTTCGATGCCGACTTACTTGGAAAACCACAAGTATGAAAACTCCTAAACACTTTCCCAATTTACATTGGGCACTATACGCACTGCCGGATATGTAACTATAATAATTGTTGTTTCTGTGGAGTTATTTCCGTTATATGTCCTTGACTGGCCTACTTTTGGTAGTGTGTATGAGGGGACGTGCACGACCTTTTAGATACGCATATATTTGATATTACTTCGTGAAATTTGAAATTTTGAAAAACAAAATTAGTTTGTAGCGCACTACTTAACAATGTTATCGCTATTGTCCTTTATTAGTATTAGCCTATATCGGAATCATAATTGCTATAATTATCATTATTAGTATCATTATCATCATCATCATCATTATCACCATTATTATTATAATTACATGTACTATTATCATCATAATCATCATTATCATTATTACCATTATTACCATTGTCATTAACGTAAAACTTCTACCACTGACTCCTCATTTTCCTTCAAATGTGGTGTGTGTGTGACCTCTGTGTGTGTATGTGTGCGTAGGCCTGTGTGTGTGCGTGCGTGTGTGTGTGTGTGTGTGTGTGTGTGTGAGTGTGTGTGAGTGTGTGTGAGTGTG